>LUCH01000161.1:260944-300098 GCA_013368495.1 Paragonimus heterotremus
CCCGACCACCTCGTCAAGGTAGCAGTATGGGTCATTTATGAACATCTACTTACATGCCCATCGATTGTGCTACTCTACTCTCGATTCCCCATTCCGTTGCACAGGTATCTCAAACTGTTGAATGGGTGTGGAAACTTTCTAGTCCAATGCTGTAACATCACATATGCATATTTTACCAATGTTTGTGTTGAATGCGAGAAGTTTGTTGACAAACTCCTCAGGTATGATAATCATCCTCTATTTCAAAACTTATCACAACGTTCGTCCATCCCTGTATCATGATCCATACATGAGCACCTGTTCGCTCATGTGGGAAGGTACAATTCTTCGATGTTCTCAAAGTTTCAACGACTTGTAAATCCATTCCATTAGTGCTCATTGAGAAACAGTGTGTGTAACAACAAGAGCCCTTTGTTAGGTTGACTACCTATCACACATTTTGGAGTCAGCTATTGTTGAACGTATAGTGAGTGTGCTGACTGGACTTCCCCTTTATGTGGTACAAAAGTCACATTTTTGGCTTGCCAAAAGTACCTTATTAACGATAGTACAGTTGAAAATGATTGACAACAGTAAGGACAGAAGAAACGCGGCAAGTGACAAAAGTGTCAGTGGTTACTGACAGTTAACTTATCTATCCCTGATGCCAGATGTGAGTGCTGTAGTCCACTAAGTTTCGTTTCCCACACATTCTGCATTACCTGATTCATTACTCACTGAAACTTAGGCTTCATCATAATCTTCTCTACCTTGTGCACTGAGATCAAATTATATGCAGTGAAGTTTATACGATTCACAAGTGGATCACACTCACCCGTAGTATTACATGTTTGTAGATTGTCTATCCAATAGCTGCCCATGAGGTTAGTGTTTGGCACGTGTAACAGGGACGGCAACAGCCGTCTGACTTCAGGATCTCAGCGCAGTGACCTGGTCAGGATGCAGTTATTGAGAATGAGTGGGTCTTCATTCATTCACTGGCCAGTAGTATTCGTAATAGTAATGAGGTTCAAGAGATTAGAAAAGTATTGTAATGAAATTGTAATGAGCAGTATCGAATCAGTAAAAGTGTTGTATACAATATTGTGGAGGGTTATTGAAACGGTTATAACATTCATTGTCAGCTGCCTTCAACTGGCAATGAAATGCTTCCCCAGACCAGATCAGATCCGAAAAAACATCTGTCAGGAGCGAAACGTTACCAATGAATCAAATTATGGGTTACCTACAAGTGGTTCTGAAACTAAGGGTACGCAGTCGGTCCCAAGCATAATCCGACCACTAATCAGGGTTTGGCTCCTAGATTACACGCATTAGATAAGGTAGTAAAATGTACGAACAATGTGAAGCGAAAAATAAACAGTGGTAGCTAATACATGTTTTTGGATCCGAACCCGATATTGCAGAGGCGCGGATCTCTCTCACGTACGCATATTCACTCAACCAGAGTTTAAAAAGGGAACTTCTTGGTGACGATGTTGCCTACTTTTCACCACTGATTGATTATGTGGATTTTACTGATTACTGTTCATTCCGCAGTCAAATTTTTATTTAATTCAACATGATCCCACTGAGTTTAGTCTACAGGATGCGAAAAAACAAGTTAACCCCAAATTGAAATACTGAAATTTGTTGGATAAGGACGGGTTTTGTCACGCCAAGATTGCGTGTTCAGAAGCCCACGAGTGAAGGATTCAACAACAGAGTGGACGCTCCAACATCACAAATTTATAGAGGATCAACCGATGTATGAGTTGTTATCTGTTTGACTAACAGGACCACACTGTCTCTAGTTTCACCCCTAACAGTTTACCGTGAGGGCGTTTATTAGCACTATCGTGCATCCATGATAACCGCATACTTCACGATGACAGTGCTCTGGCCAACTGCTGCATTTCTGTACAAGAGTTTAACTAGCCTAATAACAAAAACGCCGTTATTTTCAGGGAGAGCTCATTGTTTATTCTTTACCTCACCGAAAACGTTTCTCAGATCTGGTGTTCAGGCTGGTGGAGCAATGGCAAACGTGATGTGCTCGTGTGAATTTCGAGTGATCTGGAAATGAACGGTATTCAGCAAGGGTCAACTGGACAACTAATATTGAAAAGTCAGTGTACTCGCATAAACGTGCACCGGCTCAAGACCGACAGCCTGGCTTGCTTGCTTGTTTTGTTCACCAACACACAACAAGCTTGCTCAATCTGTGGAAGTTGAATGTTGAAAACTATCCATTTCACAGCGTATTTTTCCCAAGAACGACTCACTGCCACAGGTTTTGTTACGTAGAAATTGGCAACTAGAACCTCGATCAGATCATCCCCACCTAATAAGTCCATAACATTATGAAACCACTCGTAGAGTAATGGTTTATAAACATCGGCCGTTACCTGTTAAAAATAGGCGTTTCTATCCATTGTGTCCACAGCAAGTAAAAGTTGACAGCCCAAGGTGAATTGTATCTCTCCACGACACCTCGCTGATTTACATCCGACTTATGTATCGTCAATAACTGTACGTTACAGATGGATAAATCAACTAGTCTGTTTATCCAGCATTACCTGTTGCTCTTAAGAAGTCGATGACGGATCTTCCGTTCAGTTACTGTAATCCACCGCCGAAGTCATGTGTCTATTAGAGTCTACCTCGTCATCGGACTTGCAAAGTATCATCAAAAAAGCATCGTGCACACAACACTGTAGCCATATCCTCTACTGTCTAGCAAACTCACTTGCGTCAAGTGATTACAGGCAGATTTATAAGCAGCAAATGAATGTTTTCAACCATTCTGGAAACCAGTGATCTTTAAATCTCCTTCCTACAATTCTCCAGTCATTTACTTTCACCATGGACACGCAGAAATTTGTTAAATCTCCGGATCAGGAACATCTTGCACCACGCTAGTTTTTAATGATTATCCTCAGACGATTTGCTGTGAAAAGTCCAATGAGTATTCTAGACAGAAATTTCATGGAATACCGCAGCCTCTCTACATCCGAATGACCTCAGATAACGAAAGTGACTAGATTTCCTTGGGTATAATCCGCCTATGATGTATCGAACTCGCACGAGTGTCTGCTCTTTACTGGATTCACTGTGAGTATGCAGGTTGGCGGAAGCAAAGCTGCCGATATATATATATATATATATGCATAATACTGATCTACAAGGCAGAGAGTTTTGGAGATAACATTTGGGGGAACTCAACAACTGAGGGAGTTCTACATCACGAAAAAGAATTATTTGAAATGAAGACAGAAACCTAAACACTTTCTACCTGGTATTCTATACAAACACGTCAACCATACTTGTACAAAAGTATACCCAACTAGTGGCAACAGAAAAAAGACTGAAGGCAGTTTTGGTCTGCCGAGAAGTTTCCGATGGCTAAGTTGGCTGAACTGTTGCTCGGGTGTCTCCAAGTCTGCATCTGACTTCGTTAGCCGGTAAGTTTGTTACACAATATTCAGTTATAGCGTTTGAATTTAGACATACGTGTATGTCAAATGAGTATCGCCTACAATTTAAGTGATTCGGTCAACTACCTCGGGAGTAGATAAGCTTGATCATATGTCTTAAGGATTTGCTGGATATGTGGAGGACTTCATAAGCAGAAATAAGGTCACCTCTGGTATGTCGCTAAAACAACGAAAGTCTACTCAATTTGAACAGCTTGGTTTTACTAAACCAACATTTTGTCCTCCGCTAAACCTTCGAAATAAAATGTATATCTCGTATTAGATACTGCCGAGGAACCATCGGTTTTAACCCAACTTGTGGATACATTAGCGAACAGAAATTATAGAAAAGCTTCCACGGCGAAACTTCCCGAACCTCCTACCATGCAACCCCAAGTATAAAGTTGACTTGCCGACCACTGAAACGGTTTGGAAAAAACAAATCATCTTGGGTGAATATTCTCAGGTTTCTACCACGTTTATTGGCAACCAACCAGTTAATCCTAGCATAGCATTCGATGTGAAGCCAGTGATGAAGGGTTTTCTGTTGAGTGTCTTAAACAAAAGCTCATCCACAACACCTGGACAGTCCAAAACTTCACAATCTCTGCAGCTTCTCACTTCTTTGCGTTTCTCATAAACTCTTGCCGTCAGTAAAAAGTAACAGGGGAGATGACGATTTACAATAATCATAGCGCGAATGAGATGAAGGATTTTGGCCTTAGGATGAAATCCCGTGGAACATTGCTGCTAACAAACTACCAATTACGGATTGCTCCATTAACGACTACTAACGTAGTCGTTAAGTGAAATAGCCTGCGATTATCGATTTCGTACATGTACAGTTTCTCTGAATGTATCAGATAATTGCCCCGCCTAGTATCGTAATTAAATCCGGGAGGATGCGGTAGGAAAAACGCTTTTTGGATATCTGTACCGGTAGTTAAACGATGGTGTAAAATGGACAGGGTAGATGAACAGTAAGTAGATCCTCCAATACAGCTGAGGCAATTGATGACATTGTGGTTGGCCTGTCTCCAGCGGTTTACTGTTCAGAAAGGATTGTGTTAAATTACTCACTGACTTACTTTGACAGTCTCGTAGCACATTATTTTGTGATCTTTTTGGATGACTAATTCGGATTCGTCTGCTTAAAAGTGGTTTCAGATTATTAACTCATCTTGTTTTTTTAATCTCAGGTTTGGAAGAACCACAAGCTACCTTACGTAAATCTAGCTCAACCACAAACAGATCAGTTCTTTAATCCCACGTGATTGTGTGAGAGGTTGTTACACATCGTATACGACAAAATGTTGCGAATGCTTCTGTAGTTTTTAATAGATGAACAAGGCAAAAGATGATACACAGAATGTTGGGTGAATCAGTAACAAGCTCAGACATGAAGATCAAAAATGGATAGTGAGACTGGCTCGTAGTTAGTTCAGATTGGCCACCACCACCTACCCCAGTACTGGTACCAGCACCACGATTATTTTTCAACTCACATCGACTCCGGTAGTGACAGCGATGGTATACGTAAAACGTAGATCGTGAATCCAGAAGTGAGGTTTCATGTGGTTTACCAGCGCGCGCGCACACACACATCAGGCGCGTCTGTGCATCTGCGTGTGTATATTTAGCTACCCTAGCTTTCAATTAGCGAATTGTCAGAAGTCTACTTATTCACAATTTGGTACGAGTTGAGCATTCTGTGTGCTGCGTTTCGTCAGTAATGCACACGTGTGCCGTGTGAGTACTTTTGTATATGGGTGGGGTGGGCCTCTTGGTTGGGTGTTTCTTGAGCTGTTCTAATTCAGACAAACCTTGGCGCGAGCAAACGAGCGAGTGAAAGCCTCATCACTTGGTTTAGCTAATTATATTTGTGACTCTGTGTGCGCGTGTGTGTCTTTAGGCCAAGCACCAAAGCACGCTACTTGCATGCATGCGTTCGCAGAAAAAAGGCGAAAAGTGAGACTCACACGCAGTCAATACCCAGCAATATGACTCCGATACTTGATTTGGGAAACCATACAAATTTATTGATGAAAAATAGTGGCAAATGCTTTTGTCTGGGTTACTGGCAACAGTAACGGCATTTACAACAGTAATTAGTTCATGCAGTTGATTGTATTACTGCAGCGGTCATGGCAGAACAAACAAGTAAGTGTACCGGGTGACCTGCGGAATTGATTGGGTTTAGTCACGGGCAACGTCTCGTTGTCCTCATACCAAGCACCTTACACATTAGACCGATTAGTAGTTAAGTAGCACCCAGACCAGTGCTGACAGCACCTCTGTCACCACTTTTGTCCCCTCTTCTACTTTTACTTCCTGGAAGAGGAACATAACCGCCTTACTCGCTTGTAACAGGTGAGGGCAAACCAGCAGTTACCTCTGAAACCAGTTGTTCGTTGGGAAGCACTTCAGTAGCTTGCGCACGAAGGTGGTAAAATTTTCCTCGTATGCTGTGTTCTGTGGAAGTTCAAGCAAGCATTGATGATCCTAGTCCATATGCGTATCGTACGTCACTCTCTAAACGTTTGGTGCTGTCGGTTCTCTAGTTCATTTCAGTCTATCAACGTTTGATAAAAAATCTAGAGCTGGTCCTATTAATTTATTAGACCACATAATCACGTTTGGACGCATTGCTAGATAGAAGTACGTCACCTCAAATTCCCGTCGAGATTTCGCGAGATTAGTTTACAAATAGAAATCAACTCACCCAACTTCATGGTCAAACCCCATCACCAATCAACTCCGGCTCTGGTGTTTTACAAGTTCTCTCTGTTCTCCCTTTTCTTACTCCCATTGAATATGACGATGATGCCGGTTCATCATCACAATTTCGAAAGCAAATATACGCATGATGATGATGCTGTGGTGTTGGGCATCAAACGGGTAACCCGATTGTGGCAGACAGTCCTGTTGGATGGTTGATCAGAATCGTCAGGTTGGTCAGAGTCCCGTGGTCTCTTTACTGACAGGTCCGAATGTGTCGATATTTTGCTTTCGTCGATGAGAGGAGATTAACATGAAGAACATTCCAATTCATCTCAATCCTTTCATGGATATAAGTAACATCCGCCTCAACTTCTTTCCGATGAACAGTTTGGAACTGATTTGAGTAACAACCGTGAAATGCTCATTTCATGGTAATAATGTTTGTGTCGAATTCAGGTTTCATATATCCAGTGTTTAACAGCCGTCTTCATTCCACATCACTCAGTCAGTCGACTTAGCATTGTTTGCTTTCTCTCTCGCGATGGTTGCATTGATCACAATGATTTGTTGTCAAACGATATCACACTTTGTGCTAGATGCCCTTAATCAACTATCACACTGTAGTAGTATTGCTGGTAAGCTGTTGGTGGATTTTTGAAAATATCAATTTTATATGTACAAGAATTTTGAAGTTCCAACCCACGTGACATGACTCATCCACGTATGCGGGCATTGCTCGGCGTAATTCTAAATCTTTCGCTAGGTCGCGACATCGGTGTTTACTTGCACACATTTGGTCTTACTCTACTTTCGTTATTCCCCAGTTAATTTGACTTCTGCTCAAACCCATGCTTCTTATTCCCGAGTTCACCATGTACCCGATTTAATAATTCTTTTTAATTAGGACCGGTGATGATTATTCCGTAACTTTTCCATAAATTTTCATGTTGATAGGTATTACTGTATGATTCAAGCTCATTTGGTTACCTATCATTCAGTTGTTGAAGATTTTGGCTTTAAAATTCAAAACTCCACCTCTTGGGGTACATCAAACCTACCGTTAACCTGATTTGGCTTGTGGACGCAAAAAGTGTTTCACAGTTCTGTGTTCTTTCTAATTTACGATTTACAATTCTCTATTGCAAACCGTGTGAATGTCATCAACTTGTTTACTAACAATGAGATTGTATCTCTTGACACGTCTGTTAGCTGACCTTTCTCCAGTACCTAATCCCTTTCGATATGTTTTTGGTGTGAGAGCTCACAGTCGTGTGGTGGACAGCCACTTCGACAGGCTTGTTTTAACTGGGCCGACTTTGGCGGCTGCATACACTTCATTGTAACGAACGCACATATGTATGTGGATAGATAATTTCTCATATAACGAGAACTGCATTATAGGGGTTTCAGTTATAGTGACATCAAAATTCCAATCTTTACCGTTGAACGAAAAGACGAACGGAGGCTTTTGGTATTGGTCGGTTGACTCCGATCGGACGTAAAAAATGCAAGGCTTTCACATACAACTCTTCAAACTTTACTTATGCACTAGTTGGATGTTCATTCTTTCAGAGTGAGTGAAACAGTCCAGTATTGGCATCTCCATTTATTTTTAATGCGGGTCACTTTAACGTTGTTCACTAATTACTGCTCATCCAACTTTTTCGGTTGCATCGGTGCAACTCTGTGGAACTCAGCATGTTAATCGCAGAAAGTCAAAGTACAATGACTGATTGCAGTGTAGAAAGCGACTTAATAGATCACAATTCATTGATGGGAAGTAAGATGAAAGGCATGCGTGTAGGGTCTCAAAGATGGGCAATTAAACGATTGCTTGGCCAGTCCCATAATGCACAGTGATGCACGCAATCCCTGCTAGCTGACAAACTGGAAGAAGTGAGTTGTTCCGCTGAATCACGCTGTCAGTGGTTTGATCTACAAAGACTCGTTGCGAGAATGCTTACTCTCAACATTGTCCTCCAGAGTGATTGAACGGGTCGAGCTGATGATGTCGTGGTTGGTCAGTAACCGTGAACCATACCCAGGAAATAATATCCAATCAGGCAGAAGAGTTAAACACGCGGCAGGTTCGTGTGATAATAAACTAGCTGAAGTGTAACGAGTATACAGAAGAGTTCACCTGGGCAGTCGGTAACGAGGCGCGAGCTCAGTTACATAAACATGCAGCCTATCGAATGCAAGAGTTGCGTTCGTTTTCACATCAAATCCAAGTAGGTTATTGGATTGTTTAATGCGCTCGAAAATACCCAGTGAAGTCATGAGAACGACAAACTAGCGAACAAGACTTGTTTTCTGTGTTTGATCATCAGGCTAACTACAACACAAAAATTATGAAAACAACAGCTGGGGTGAGTAAGAGAAACATGTGTTCGTGCGGACACTCAATCTACCCGTTGCCCACAATCAGTCAAGCCCACGAATTGGAACAGTGATTGCGTAACTGACAACACACACTGTCCATAACCTCTATTGACCGTTTATCTTACTCACACCAGTTATTGTTTTCATATTTATTGTGTTTTAATTAGCCAGATGATCAAACACAGAAAACAAGTCTTGTTCGCTACGTTGTCGTTCTCAAGTCGGTTAATTGATTACAACTGATACTAAACAATCCTTTTGTCAACGAGTGGGCATGTGCACGTTAGCCATTACGGGCTAGGCACTGGAAACCACACTGTCTGTATTTTGCTCACGAGAGGACATTAAGATATTTTGAGGCAGACATTTCTTGTTATAGCAATTTTTGTTAGCAATTCACTCGTTGTGAATGTGGTCTGCTGTCGACCTAGTGTCAGCAAGAAACTTACCGACTGGTAACACTGATGCAGAAATTAGAGTCGACAACAAAAGCACATGGAAGAAAAAGGTAGAATAATACTGTTTCTTACACTTGTCTGTCAGTTGCGAGTATACATTATCCAAAGAATCATATTACCTCAGCAAAACGAATGAAGAAATCAAGTGGTAAAACGTGATTGAAGCAAATGTAAACCCAGGCATTTTCAACATTACAGTAACTTGTTTCTGAGCGCAAACTGTTTTTCAGAGTTGTGATTAGTAATGCTTCGACAACCTTCAACAGACAGGCCTTGCTGACATAATAGGTTTGTGAAGTAATTAGACAGATCGATGCTGTGTTCGTTTTCGCTTATCTGGCTGACGATCGATGGTGAAGGCAAGTGACTGTAACTGATCATTTATGAGCAGTTTGTGTTGGAGGTAACACTATGCATGTTCTAGACACTTTTTGAAGTTGGCGCAAACATATGTAAGCCACATGAGTAACACTCAAGTGCACGTGTGGTTGATTGCCGTGAACCCTGTCTACTTTTCTGCTAGAAGGAGGCCAGTAAAAAAAAAGTGAACATTGAAGTCAACCGATTCTGAGAAGGAGAGTTTTAGCGTTCGTCTGATTACTGGGCTTTATCATTGTCGTTTTTCCTAAAGTCTTGTTGCTACATTATTAACTATGATTTAACCAAGAATTTAGTTGGTCAAGGAAGAGTTGTGTTTTCTTTTGCCTTGGTTTTAAGCCATTCTTCCCAGTCTTGCAGTTATCCCTTAATTTGGATCCCATCCACAGCCGAAAGGAGCGAGCTTTCCAAGTCCGGAATAAAGCCCTGTCATCAAAACCTAACCAATGAGAGAGCGCAGTATACCGTTTATTTGGGTACGTTGCCTCTATTCTGTTAGTCCTAATCCAAGTGGAAACATCGCTTCAACTATATTGTTCGGTTGGCTAATTATCTAAAAGATGGTGTCTCACTATAAATAGGTGCTTGCATTTTGGAATTACCATCGACCGGGTAATCCTTTGTGACATAAGCGTTTGCATGGCCCAACTGACCAGCTCAGAAGTCTGGCATGTAGGGAAGACTCTTTCAGCATCTGGGTATGCCCTAACTGGAACGATATATCGGAGTCTGTCGCAACAGCTCATTATGTAAAAGAATCCAAACGCAGACTTGACACAGGTATTCAGGACACCAGACAAAGTTTTCGGGCAGATCGATCACCTGAAACATTGCGGAAGAATAACGACACGTTCGACCTCTCATTGTCGTTGTTAATAAGCTTTTTCTTGTTGTATGCTGAAGTGTACTAGTAGGAAGCTTGACAAGCTATCTTTCGGGTTTTCTTCCGTTAATATCCCTCAACACTGTTAATTTTAACGATCTAAGTATCGTTGATCTTTTGAAACTGAAACCATCCACAGTTTCAGATGTATATTAGCACTGGCAACTCTCTTCAGACCGTAGATTACCCACGAATTCTACTCTTAGGTGTATGTTGACTGCCATTCGTACAATTACCTGTTTGAACCTGGATTACAGAGATTGTTCCTACTTTCAAGGCATGAACGATCTAACAGTATTTAACTCCAAGTGTGCCCTAGTATACCACGTGACAGTATAAGTGCAAAACTACACGGATTAAATTGACTTAACCTCTACTGCCATCTCTGAGCTTAGCCGAGAATGTCCTGTGTGAAGGAACCGAGGCCATCGTAGTAACGAAGCCATGTCACCGTACCCAGGTTGCAGCAAAGCTCGGAAATGATATTCTTGTAGGCTGTTCAGTGAAATGTGTTGTAAACGTACATGTTTAATTCGTCTACTTATGGCACGAATAAATGTAAATGCACAAGCCCGGAGGACAATAGTGTAGGTGAATTTCGGTATGAACACGTTTCCACTTGCAGTCTAAACCACACTACAGTATTCAACTCTCAACTTCTTATGTCACACAAGAAAGAGTGTTGTTGGACGAGAAATTGAATTTCTCATGCCAATCGGAAAACGGACACTATTTTGCAGGTAGATCACTTAATTTAAAGTAGGTGATATTATCTCGACAAATTGCTCGAGCCAAACGACAAACCGAGTCAGTTCACCTATCAGTCAAGTAACCGACAACCATATGATTGGGCTGGGCTGCGGACAAATGTAATATTGCCACTCTTGGAGGTTCTCTACTACGGTTTCTCAGAATACACCACTAACCACCTTCCTGTTAGTTCATAGACTATGCGGACGAATCGAACTTACAAAACTTCCCGTTTAAACCCAACCAACCCTGACGTCTTTTACAGTGAGACTTTCTAGATTAGGTTCAGTCTATACTCGTGGGAATAAACTTTTCAACCTACTCCTCCTTTATTCCGTATGCTTAACCATGTCTTCGGGTTGTACACACTTTCACGTTACGGGCGAATCCTTTCCTCAATGAACAGCTTTCGATGAGGGAATTGTTAATGAGTTGGTCAACCTGAACGAGTTGACTACATCGTGCTGCTCCCAACATGGTTTGAAATGTTGAATTATTAAACGGTCTTAAGGCTTCACCAGTATTCATTCAGGTAGCTGTATGAAGTCAAGCATGACCTCAAATGAACAGGCCTGTGTGTACTAAAAGTATACAAATAACACATTATGGTAAATTTGAACAAACAGTTTTTGTTCTCAAAATGTATATTTTTGTTCGGCTTCTCGGATTTGTAGATTATGTTGGTGTTGTAAGTGAGGTTCATAGGTAAGGCTTCATCCAAGTCTGACTAGTTGCTATACCGTCAAAAGGACGGAGTAGCAATGGGGTCGCCACTAGGCCTATTGCTAGCTGATATTTTTATGGCAAAGCTAGAGTGTAGTTCATTAGCTGATCAAATACAATCAGTCACCTTCTACAAGCGTTAGGTAGACGATATCATCTGTGTGGCAGATGAATCTAAAAGCCTGAGTGAAATACTGACTCATTTCTACTCTGTGCATAAGAATATTCATTTTACCCTAGAACCCGAATCACCAGCAGGTATAGCGTTCCTAGACGTGCTCATGTCTCGTCGCCAGGATGGCACGATACAACGGAAGGTGTATCGTAAGGCGACTTGGAAGGGCCAGTATACAAACTTCAATAGTTTTGTACCACTAAGACAAAAGAGAAACCAAATCCGATGTCTGGTAGATAGGGTCACGAAAATATATTCGAGCGACAGCATCGAATAAGAAAGACAGTTTATATTTAATACACTCGTTGAAAATGGCTATCCAGAGCAATTTGTTCGTAAAAATATGCTAGTGAGCACTAAGATAGATAAACCATAAACTGTAGACAAAAAGTTTGTTTATATTTCCTTGCCCTTCAAGGATGATGGTGTCACTGAAACCGTAACTAAGAAGCTTAATGTAGCAATCAACAACACGTATTTCGCAACTCAACCACGCGTTGGATTTACCTCCACATCAGTAGTGCGCCTTCTGCTAAAAGATATATTGCCTGTTCATGCCGTCCCTTTTTGTGTTTACCGTTTCGTTTGTTTCTATGGCACAAGCTACATAGGCCGCACAACACGGTAATTATCCGAACGCATTCGGGAGCACCAACCGGCGTGGTTGACGCGAGGATCGATAAGGCCCTGTTCGTCTGTGGTCGTTACGCCCTTGATCGAGTCGAACCACCTGATCAATCAGGCAGAATCGTTCAGGCCAGTCTACCGAATATGTGGGATACAATCGAAACAGGTCAAAGGTAGTATACTATCTATTGCAGAGGACATCGCAGTTTGCCTATACTCGCCACCACTGTGCGCTCAAAAACGGCTTGTCAAAAACTTGAACCTTCTATGGCTGTGTACGCAAATCCAGGATAGAATGATCGAACAGATGTGACGTATCTCTCGCAGATTTCGTAGAACTCACGTGATCAGTGTTATGTAACTAAGTCTCATGACTGAAACCAGACAGAAACTGTTGACTGACATCTTTCACTTAAGTGATATGTTATTTACCACCCGCATCGAACCCATATAAATGTGTTGTATTTAGCCTGATGATGTAACACCGAAAACCAGCCTGTTTGTTACGCGTTTCTTCTCATCAGTAAACCGGGTATATTCACAGTATTGAAACACACTAGAGAAAAGCCAGGTCTATCTCATTCGGGTGATTTGTTCAACTGACCTTTGACCACTGAGGGAGCAGGTATACTTGAGTTGGGCCTTAAGTAAATAAGAACGGAGTATGAGACGTCGCTGGTGTTTTCAAGCTGATTTGCCTGATGAAAGTCAGTTAGTTCCACCGAAAGTCTCACACAAACTCGGCGCAAACAATGGTTCATACACACTGACTTAAACATGGTTTACCAATGGTAACTTGTTAGGACAGACAGGATCTGCTTAAGAAACAGTTGACATTAGCGACTATCATAAGCTCAGTACACTTTGATGGTAAACCTTAGCATTTGACACATACAGGTTCGACAGATAGGATATTTGAACCATAGCATAAAGAAGACGGTCTGAATCAGTGGTCTGCCATCTCGAATCTGTCAGTGACTGTACTAAGTTTTAGGTATCTGAAACTGGGCACTCACGGTGATAGCACTCAGTAACTTCGAGGGTTAATTGGTCGGTTTGTTTTTAAATGAACATCCAATAGATGAACCCGATGTAATTCTGTTCATACGCAGCAATCTGGAATAAACCCAAGTGGGAAGATTGTGGTTTTGTAGGCTGGTGTGTGTGTCACTAAGCGCATGATCAGCTTGGATCTAATGTGTTAGAATTTTGACTGGATTATCAGTTAACTGCGGAGGGGTGGTCTGGATGGACATACGTTCGGATGCCTAGCAGAAACCGTGAACCATGTGATCTGGGTTACCAACTGGTCATACATAACGATAGGACACGTCCCTATGCTTTGACTTGGCAACAGTGGGGCCCATCACACTATTTGAAACCATTCTTTATATAAGTGGACATGACTTATTTCAAGACAAGCTTTCAGTAGAGTAGAAATCATGACGCACCCGTCATTCTGCGCGTAACCCATAGTTCAAATGACCAGAAGTGACACCCATACAGTTGGCGCTCTTATGGATAAGCTGTTCGGCTCGTAGCATAAAAATGGTCGAAAAACATATCATCTAAATTGTTGTTCTGCTTTGCGAGACAAAGCAACATATGAGTATTGATCTAAGAATGAGTATCATGAACTATAGTACAAGAGTTGTTCATTCTTGACGTATACCCCAGATCCAAATCGCTTTATTGCCTTATCGCTGACCCTACTGTACACTAGCGTAGGTAAACAAGCTAAAGCTTGACTTGACAGCATTTACGTTAAGAGTTTCTGTTGTTATGTACTTGAGTAACGCTACTGTGAACATCCGTTGGTATAGGCCAATCAAATTGGTGGAAAGATAGGTTGAATTGTGGGAATTCTCCACCTTTTGAGTGTTTCGAATTGATGTGTGTGCCAGCTCAATATCAGACGGTGTTTACTGGTCATTCCCGGTGATTGTGAAATGGTGTCTTAAAATGTCTCCTCAAGTTTCAGCTAGTCCAACAACTCTTTCTTTGAAAGGGAAGACAATGTTGTGATAATCCCAGTCACATCTGAAATTCTATAGTTTAGATTAACGGTGATGCTATAACCATAAACGATAAACTTTTGGCATATGGATTTACCTTAAACTTGAGTGTTTGTGTGCTGATTAACTTCTCACGGACGCAACACATTAGTGGAATATGCTGTCTTATATAAAAGTTTGAATACTAAATTACGTATTCTTTCATTCACCTGAAGGTATTAACGACAGCCGTCTAGTTGGTTTTTTGACAAAGGTAAGTATTTACCTGTTGAACGCTGTGAAGTAACAAAAGATAACAGTAAAATTGTTGTTCACTCACCTAAATTGTCATGTAAAATATCATTAGGAGATTGGTGAAACCTTACTCACATAATACACGTTTAGTGTTGACTTTTTAACCGTGTGTTTAACATGCCATTTAGATGTTGTGTCATATTTTTGCGCTGGAATTCATCAGATGTTTTGAAGTCGCAGAGTAAGGGAGGTTTTTTATAAGATATATTTAAAACTTACAGAATCTTTTGTAATCAGTCGGTAGTAATGGTATATTACCGATTACCCACTGTTGTATGACAGGCAGTTTCGTTGTGAGTAGTATACTACTCACGAGCAACATTCAGGAACAAAACAGCAAGCTCCGAACGTCAGGAAGACGATGGACAAGAATAGACTATCGGAATAGTGTATACGCTCTATGGCAGAAGTTTCACCAAGGGGGATGGCAACGTACTACCAACCAATGTATGTGAATGCATGTTTGACGTGCACATGAGTGTACGCGTTTATGGTTTCCTTTTTGACATGAACTATACAGAAGTTTGCACAATAAACGAATTCTCAGGTCAAGCATCTTTTGAAATTCTCCCAGCGTCTTGTCCGTATTGTCGTTTGCATCCACTGAGGCCACGAATATTACTTTCAACTCCCGCGTCCCCTTTGTAAGCTCATCAAAGTCCATCGGTCGGGCGACATGGGCAATACGGACTTTGTCGCGAACCGCCATCGGGAGGCCTTCAGTGAATTGCTCCATTAACAACTGCTGTCGGGGTTCTTGGTCCAATCCTGGCAAAGCCCTGTCCAACAAACCTTGCAAAGTGGCGGCAAACACGGATGTATCCGATCTCTGTCCAAGCCTGGCCGCCTTGAACCGCCGCATGGCCTCCTGGCGGTCGTCCGGGCTGTCAAACGCAGCCACCAACGTCCGCAGGGCAGCCAACTCCCCACGGTCTTGACTCCGACCACTTCGGCCACGTCCTCGAAGTCCTCCAGGAACGTCCGGACGTCTCTATCTTCGAACGACTACGGCCAGGGCATTTTCATCCTCGCGTTTGTCACGTCACCGGTTGTTGTGACCGCAAAAGACGCTTGACCTGAGAATTCGTTTATTGTGCAAACTTCTGTATAGTTCATGTCAAAAAGGAAACCATAAACGCGTACACTCATGTGCACGTCAAACATGCATTCACATACATTAGTTGGTAGTACGTTGCCATCCCCCTTGGTGAAACTTCTGCCATAGAGCGTATACACTATTCCGATAGTCTATTCTTGTCCATCGTCTTCCTGACGTTCGGAGCTTGCTGTTTTGTTCCTGAATGTTGCTCGTGAGTAGTATACTACTCACAACGAAACTGCCTGTCATACAAAACCACAAGTTGTTCTCATACCACCAAATGAGGCTTCTTCCGTGGAACATTAATTCTCCTATTGTTACGGCATACTTATCTTTTTGTATGTCAGATTTTTTAAAATCTGAACTGTCACGCTGTTGTGATTGCAAAAGACGCGTGGCCTGCAAGTTCGTTTATTGCACGAACTGCCGTACAGATCATGTTAAACACGAGACCAAAAACGCGTACACTCATTTGCACGACTGATGTGCATCCACACACATTAGGTAGCAGTACGTTGTCATTCGGCTTGGTGGCACTTCTCTTATAACGCATACACACTAGTCCGATAGTCTCTTGTGGACCGTTGTCTTCCTGGCCTTTTGGTTCGCCCTTTTGTTTATGAATGTCGCTTGTAGTGCGTAGTATACTACTCATAATAAAACTGCCTGTTATAAAATAAAGCTATCTATTATATGGAATAGTACGGACTAAAGTAGACTCATTTAACTGGTGTACTTACTGGTCGATACAAAAAAGATTCAGTATGAAAACGATAATGACACAATTGGAGTTAACAGGACGGTTATTGTGTCTCCTGTCGATGTGACTGAGCAACTTGATCATTACTTAAAGCAAAAGTGGCTGGGCCTTCCAAAATAACAATTCGGCAGTGCCTAACGTGAGGTCAGTGGTGCAGTGGTCAACATGGTTGTCTCATGAAGGCATGGCCGGAGTTCTAGTCCCGGCAATGGCAAGGATATCCACTACTGACGAACTCTAATGAGAGGGAAACCCGAGTCTAGTGTTTCTTTTCGAAAGGGGCCGACTGGAAAATCTACGAGAACGTGACAGATGCGATCAGTTGTGAGTGATTTTCAGTTTATATGGAAAACCAAAATCCCTTACTACTCATCAGTAATATTCCAGTATTACCGGTGTATACGAACATCTCAGACTCCGTACCGGTAGTAGGATTCATAGGAATTTACATATTAGAAAAAGCTGAGAAAGCTCATGTAAATCTGACTGTGCATTCAGCCATGTTGGTATTCTAATCGCAAACGCTTTGTCACTATCGTTGGACATATAGGTTTCAAGGCCTTAGGAGCCCAATCACCAGTCAACAATGGAGGTCGGCAATTAGAATACATTAACCATTGCCAATATCATCAAAACGAAGAGGAACTGTCTGTATGGCTATAACGTCTGACCGCTCTAAAGACTCATTGAACATAGTACGAAGGGGTTTTGTTGGCATGGATGGCAGCACAATTCAGAGCAATTCAGTGAGTAGAGTTGGGACCTAAATGGTGAACGACTGGTAAAATACAGAGTTGTTGAATAACAACCCTACGGATTGTAATCGTAGTATGACAAAACTTGATACATAGTTTCAATGTGGAAAACCGACTTTCAATGAGTAGTTCAGCAAGTACTCTCGAGTATGGTTGGGACAACCAACAATATGTCACCCATAATGATCTCAAAGTATTTGCATCTGATGCTGTGCAAGTGGAGTTGGTTTAACCTAATCCCTCTCGTTATTTATACGTACAACGTATATCTATCAACACTCCATGGAACTTGGTTAGTGTGTCCGAAAGTACACAAGAGTTAACTGAGTTAGGTCTATTTTCTCATGCTCCCCAATGTTGATTACAATTTTCTCGCGGAAGTAGATGTTTCAAACAACATTTCTAGATTCAAGCGGCGCGCGTATAAGATCCCAACAATACTGCATAGATTTTACTATACGAGGATTTAGACTCTGCATTTTTGTCCAGCTGCTATTCTGGCCAGATGTTTGGGTACTTGGGATTCGGAAGAAGCCGTAAGCTGGACAAAAGGAAGGATGATCACATATGTCTGGTTATGTGTTATGCGGTTCAGAAAGAGTGATATGCAGAGAGTATAGTGGTTCTATTGATGATGATGATTAGTGACAGCAGAAAATAAGCCCACTTACAGGCTAAGAAAGCAAAAGTAGGGATATTTCGCACGTAGCAGGGAATAGCTGGCTGACGAACATCGTAAAAGATCAGCAGTAACCTAATTTTGCCAAAATTGACTTTGATGACCAAGCTATCTGAAGATTGGCCCTGATTTTCCAAGTATATACATCAAACTTACGTCTGAAAATAGTGGATGTTAACAACCACAAAACGGACTCTGATAATATGATCTGTCAAATGATTACTGTCTGCAACTCAACCGGCTCATTTACTAATGTGGCTTCACTGAATTACCTCGGGGATGGCGAGTTAGACTAGACGGTAGTAAGTTTGCAATGAATGTTGTACTTTGTGGGTAATCGTATATGGCAAAACTAAATCATCTTAGATGTCGATAATTCATGAGAGATTGCCAGGCTTTATGCAACCTGACTGAACATGTGAACCGCTTTGTCGATGTTCGTTACACTTTCTCAATGCGGACAACTTCTCTCAAGAAACACAAGCAGAGAACAAGATGAGGAGACAGTAGAAATGAATTAACTTTCGCTAACTTTGAAGTGTAGCTTGTAAACAGATTAAGGTCGGTTGAAACGTTTGTTCCACGGGTTCCGTTCACGGTTGATGGTGCTCAGTTTTTTGCCTGTGAGAAGGTAAGTTGTACGGTAGGTCTTGGGAAGCTAGATTATCCAGCATTTTGTCATACTAAACGGTAGCCGGTGGCTCAGCGGTGCGGAATGTCTATATCTTTCGACCATTTACTCTCTGGTATACTATTTACAAGGCTTAAGTATTGTTGTCGTCAGCGTATAACAGTAGCATAGAGTCCACAAGCTATGGGAACTCCAGCAGGAACAAAATAAACAATGATGGTCTTGGTGTTAAACTTGTAGCAAATCAGTTTTAATGCCATTCCAAACATAGTACACTGTTAATCGTTACGCTATGGTGATCGGTGTGTTACGGAAGTAGAGAATCGTTTGTAGCATACATCGGAAGCGTCGCGCAGAACACTGGATGACAAAATGGGTTAAATGTGTTAGAAACTACAAAAAGGAGGCCATCAATTTGGTTGTCGTCAAAAACCTCCTCTACCCCTCTTTCTTGGGCAGTAGTTTTACTGGGAGCGTGAAAACATCGCTTTCGAAATCTACGTTAGATAATGGGAAGTAACGCCGGTAGAACCAGGTGTTCGTCTAACAGACCATGAAATCAGGCATCAGATTACTGGGAGTCAACTTGCAATAATGTGATTGATCTCTATTTGGCGGGTTTCTTACGATCACTAACTTTGGAAAGGAATAAGGCTGCCAGAAACCCCAACGATTTGGGGTGTGTAATGAGATAATTTCACTAGATGTGGATTTACACCCAGACAGCTTAACTAGGTTTAAACGAGATTAAGACAACGGGAGTAGGCGCAACAGAAAGGCAAAACTCTGGTTGAATGCGGCTACTAGAAAGCAAGCTAAAACATTAATCAACCAGATTGTATAATTATTTCAGAGTCATTGATTAAGATTATACCCTCTGATCGGAGTGATTGGTCTAATAGGGACTCGTCACGCAGATATAACACACGAAACCACAGTATGTCTTCTGCGTCAGTAATCCAGATTGGTTATTGAACAGTTTCTTGTGTTGTTGTCTTGACAGCAGTTGCATTAACCAAATCTATGCATTCAACCTCATAATGAAATGAGTTGATTAATTTAACGAATAGTCTCAGCTGTTTCTTTACCCACTACTTTGGTGACATCGAAGGGGTCATTTGTGAAACGTCTGCAGATGGAAGATTGTATACTGACTTTTGGTACTGGCTGTTACAGTGTTGTAGAAAATTTCTTAATAGAGCATTGCTTCCTGACTAGTTTTGGCTGATACTGACGTGTACCATTTCGCACAGTTGTTGGTCCTGCTTTTCTGGCTAAGTATCATTTATTGTGTTTGTTGGATTCCTTGTGTTTGGTACACGTTTGAAACGGATTGTGTTATTGTGAGTAGGTTTCGTGCACGATGCCAAGATGGTTTTTGAGGCTTAGATAGTCCGGTTTATTTAACTGGAACACGTTTGTTGACAGTTGTGTCAATAGTATCCGCCATGGACTGCCAGTGATCACATGATGACAGGTACTTCGTTTAGAGGATACGTGATTCCATGAATGTTTGTGTGGTACCTGATCTAAGACAGCGTACTGGACTTACAATTACAGAAATTGGAGCCCAGATAAGTTCATATCCTACCAATAGGATCTAGCACGAATGACTCTGAAATCCAGGGGTTCTTTTCTCAAAAGAAACCAACCATAAAAACCATCTAAATGTAAAGTTGAAGTTAAGTGTGAATTGATGTTCAAGTTATTTTCATATAGATTGAGCATCACCCACAACTGACAGCAGCTGTCACATTTCCACAGACTCAGGGAGTTGGTTTATTTCAAGTTGAACATCACCCACAATTAATGTGAGGTCAGTGGCGCAGCGGTAAACACTGTTGTCTCATATACAGCGTGGCCGGAGTTGTAGTTCAGGCAGTGGCGAGGATGTGCACTACTGACGAGCTCTAACCAGAGTGAAACTCGAGTCTGGTGCTTCTGTTTTTCGAAAGGGGCCGACTGGAAAGTCTATCGGAATACGACAGCTGGGATCAATTGTGGGTGATGATCAATCTGTATGAAAATCAAAATACCCTACTACTCATCAGCTCAAGTTATTTGCAGAACATACCTCTTACTCACTTACTGGAAAGTAGTCCTATTGGAACTACATTACGGATTTTCCGAAACACTTTATTAGAAATGTAGTAAACGGTATAACTGACCTAAGTTTCGGCTTGTGACACTGTTTTTCCTAATCACTGTAACAACTATAAGATCCACAACACATAGAAGACAGCTGATATCTAATATGAAACAGAACCGCGCTTAGTTCAAAATTTCGTATCATTTGAGTCCTAACTAGAATTGCAGTGAACCATTGCGAATTGTTTAATGTACCCTGGTGACCATACCAATCTAATCATTTAGTGAAGGTCGACAGCCACTGAAAAGCCACGTGCACTGGAATGTGAATACTATGCATAAATAACAGATAATTTTAAAAACTGAATACCAAACCCAAATCCTAATCTACACGTCAAGCATTCAAGAGCAATGCGAATGCTGATATGAAGCTTCTTAGAAGTTTTCTAACTGAATCGAGGAGGGCGAGGGGGAAGTAGATGCATTATTGTGACTGGCAAGAACTCGTGAACCCAAACGTGCTGTGGGTATCATGGCCAGTTTGCCATGTGAATAAAGTGAGTAGCGTACTAAAAAATTCACTGCGCCATTTACATGGGAAGCGGGGCTAAAACTACATTCTACAGTCACTGGCATTCGTAGCAATATGTTTTCTTTCATCGTCTTGATCACTACTGATATTGAGAGAAAGATTAACGTTTAACTCATCCGGTTAAACAGTGTTGGTGAAACACACGCCGTTTGTAAGTGCAATTTGGAGTGTGTATATTCACGCTATTTTTCATGACCTGTATAGGTGCATTGTTGTGGACGATGATTTTGTAAGTCCTTCTAGACTTGTAATCAGTAAGTTTGGTTGGGAATATTCAAGTCATATGTTGTCGGCATTGGTTGAAGTGCTTCTCAAAGTCTCCAAGAGAAGGAGGAATGTCCGTTTTCTTCATCTTTCGATCAGTCAGGTTGTTTCGTTAGAGTTATAGCATGGGGCTTCAATGCCACTATAGGCAAAGGATACAACGAGACATACCGCTTACACTCTTGCACCTGATAGAAGTAGTTAGTAAAAGGTCCGTCATCCTAGAGTCTTGTTTGTAAAGACTAAAGCTTCGAGACTGTGATCCACTTCGGAACATTAATCCTGCGGTAAATGGAAACCAACACACTGTTTGTATCTGATCGTGCATGTACCAACAACCCGTATCCATCTTGCGGACTAGGCTCAATGTCCACCAACAACAAACAGACCTTCTGTCGTTCAAGAGCCAAAGGCAATCGATTGAGTCTTCATTGTTGACCATATCAGATTCTGAAGAGAAAGAGACATACAAGCATCAGAAAGATAAGCACCAAGTCGACAATGGATCAGCGAAAAAAATGCTGTTCAATGTGCTGAGCGCAATGGAAGTAACTAACTCTGTGATAAACATATGTCTTAACACCTCCTTTGTTGGTAGAGTTAAAAAACATCATAATCAGAATGCCATACATATGACGAAAGCGGTAGATGCGACTGCTCGTCGATATACTTCAGGCTACACAACACAGACGGCTGTTCTGTACCTGTTACTGGTTACCTCTGATCACAGTTTCTGGGACCCCAGCTGACCTCTAGGTTCCCTCGTGCTTTCCGTGCAACGGCAAAAGTAATTCCAAACAAGGCGGTGATGACCAGAGAACGACCTTGGTGTCTTTGTCCGAAGCATACGCTCTCTTACCAAATGAGCCGTGATCTAAGATAAACGGGTACTGGAATGGACGTTTATCGAGATGCCAAACTCAAGCACTACATGCGAATTTTTACTACTCTTCCTTACAGAGATGGATACTACTCAAATACTCATTGAAGAATTAGAAAAATGGCTATTACACGATTGTCCGTAGCCCTTCTTGAACACCGTTGAGATATGAGTGACCATCCCCGGTTCATAAACGGAAACGACATCGACCAACTGGGTTCGCTACTGACTTATATCTACCAGTTTTCATTGAGGTGGATGATTCACCTGATGTCATATTCTCGATTAGGGTACTACTTTAAAAGTACACCTGTGGTCAGAGGTGCTAGTTGACTGGGGCGAATGTTTTCTGCTGTAACATTCTGTTCATTCTCGTTCACCACTTTACACTGAATGCATGCAATTAGCGCGCATAAGTACAACTGCATTAAGTTGAGGAATGAGTCTCAGCAATGGTCACTTTTTACTCAAGGTCAAGCTAAACGTTCACACTGACAAGTTTATATGAGTTAACTAAAAAGACTGTATAGAGTGAATCGCGGACACACATGAGTCAAAGCTGAAGTCGGCAAATCGAAGGAAGTTGAAAGAGTACAGTAAGAAACATCTTATATAGCTCCGCTAATCTATCTTACTATGCATAGGTGTTTTCCTTGTGAGAGGATCAGAAAGTGATTCATTAATACAGGTTAAATGGTCCAGTAAAAATCGGAACGTTCACGTAATTTGTTGTGTTCAGCCATGGTTGGTTACTTATGAACTGAATGTAGCATCAGTCATATACGACTTTTAATTAGGAAATTAACTCGTCAAAATTCTGAGACTATATAATCTGTTGGAAATTATAAGCATAGCCGTTTGTCCGTCGCATATAAACACACAGGTACAATTTTAGGGAGACGTGTCGACCCCATTTATATTATGGAACCAAATTCCTAACTTTCTCAAATCATGTTAAACTCCACAGTGTGTTCACATTCTTATGACATTGCATTCGCATAGGCTTTACACACAGTTTAGCACGGCTGTTTGTGTTCAGCAGTGTGCTAACACACAAGCACTTTATGTATAAACTACAGATATTTGTTACACTGCAACACAAAAAATGTCGATCATGAACTGCTTTGAAAAAGTGGCCAACTGATGTCAGAAAGTACTCGGTCAACATAGCTGCAAAATAATTACTCAGTGAAACTAGTAGTTCGTGAAGGTAGACTCGAAGACAGCGGTTTCCAACCGTGCTACCTTGAGACCTAAATTTTAAACATTTTTTACTCTTCGAATTAAAGTATTTACTACACTAGCGACGGCGACAAAAATGCTTATAGAAAAGCATAATAATTTCACTTGTGCCATATGTCACTCAGATTTGACCGCAGATTTTGTTTCTAAGATTGACTATCCAGCCAGCTTCTTTCGAAAGATTGCTGGCCTCGAGTTCAACTCCTGTTAGAGCTCGTCAGTAGTGCGCACCCTTGCCTGTTCAAGGATTAGAACTCGTGGCACATTTCTGTGGGGCCAGCGTCTTGATAACTACGCCACTGACCTGATAGTAAGCATGACCGTACTATTGTATCTGAAAGCATAACTATACTCGTTTGTGTGTAAAAATAATTGTGATGACGGATTTCCTAAAATTGTACCGTTTCTCTGACAAATCATCTCCGTTGAGTCTATCCACTTTGGCCCGGACATTATCCACTCACTAAGCGCTTCTAACACTGTGATCTATCTAGGTAGCCCGTTCACCTGGAAGGGTAAACCATTCACTAACCACCGTCTGCAACTTCGTACGATGCTTGATGAAACTATCAAAGCGCCCTTGAAGCCACACCAACGTCTTGAACTCCCGAGACAGCATCTGATCCCGAGGAAGAATCACTCATTAATGTCGAGCCGAATCCACCGTAACACGCTCAAAGCCAAGAACTGCACGATTCGCCAGTTTGTTCGGCAGTGGCTCCGCCTTCCTAAAGACTCACCAGTTAGCTACATCCACACCCCAATTGGTTTGGGCGGCTTGGGCATCCCGAGTTTGGTTAACACTATTCCCATCTCGCGCAAATCTTGAGTGGAGAAACTTCTCTCTAGTCAATGTCCAGTTCTGCGGACTGTGGTCAGAGATAATTCACTTGGCCCTATCTTGAGGGAAATGAACATCCCAGTACGCATTCAGGATGGACTGGTGACAAACAAGGAGGCGGTTCATGCGGCTTGGATGGATAAATTCTACCATTCGCTTGACGGCCGTGGTCTTCAGGAAGTGTCACGCTCTCTACTCTCCAATCGTTGGTTGTTGAATCCAGATCGCACTTCCTCCATCCAACTCAGATGCTATCTTCTCTGGTTTAAGCTGCGAAATTCACGAGGTGGTCGAAGTAACCACTCAGTTCTTTGTCGTGGCAATCGCGGTCAACCGGAAAGCTTTGTTCATATTCTACAGTCATGCTGGAACACCCACGATGTTCGTTGTGGTCGGCACAACCTTGTGGCCAAAGACTTGGCGAGAAGGCTGCGCAATTTGGGCTATACAGTCTTCGAGGAGCTGCGATTACCAACAGCGAGCTCGTTCATCAAACCCGATATGATCGCGGTTTGTAATGGCGCTGCTATAGTGCTTGACGTGAGTATAGTGGATGATTATCGAAGCCAATTTGCTTGGACAGACAAGATTGCGAAGTACGGGACCGGTTCTCATAATGCCGCCATTCAATCGGTCCTCCATACTTTGGGATGTGGTGTGAACTTTGTTTCTCACTCATCTGTGATCATCTCTTTTCGCGGTATTATATTTCCTTCTTCAAATAATGCTATTCTTCGAATGGGCCTGCCCTCTTACGCAGTTACGGATTTATGTCTGCTGACTGTCCTAGGTTCCCTAAAAACTTACGACACATTTATGCGGGGAACCTGGCGTTAACTGTTGCCACTTCTCTGACAGTTGTCTCATTATGAAGGACGTTTTCTGTCCCGATGCGTGAGCCTTGACTGTGATAGCACTTTTTTGCCCTGAAGAGCCTTTTGAGTTTTGTGAATACTGACCGTTTACCTATTTTCCTTTTATTATTTTTCGTGTATTTTTCTTTAACCTCTAAACCCGTTTGTTATACACAAATAGCTTTTCATTTGATGACTTGCCCATTAACGCTTGCTATTCTTGTGAGGGGACTTGTCATTTGTTCAGTGTTGCGAACTACGCAGCGTCTCACATTTGACAGACAGCCTGTTTTCACATTCACCTTTTACATATCTGTTACTTATTTTTGGTGTCACCGTTTGTTCTTCCCTTGAACGAAGCTGTGTATATTGCTCTTCAAAATAAACTTTAGCCACAAATGCTCTTGGTGAATCACTCCGAAGATCCTGTTTAATTTTTCCTCTAGTCTTGCTAGACAGATGGAGAAAAACCCTCAGTAATGGAAAATAGCCGAAGAACTGTTTTGGCTTTATCACAAGAATGAGGTCATATCGTAACATGAACGATAGCCTCTCTTATGATGATATACCAAACTGTTTCATTGAGTTCGAACTTACCTTGACTCGCAATTGAACGTCACGATGTCTCAGTAAGTAACTGAGTAAGAAAGTCTGTTTTCCTCGAAAAAAGTTTGGTTTTATGAATTTGTTTGAATATCATTTTGTGATTCTGAGTTTCGTTTTCGCACCACAGCGTGCTGAAACTCGAATTTGGCGCGTGTTTTGCGCACCTTCTGATTGACTGACTATATTTTTACCACGTTAATTGAGGTAGATCTTCCAGCGGTCAATCTAGACTCAAATGAAGACAGACGCTTGTCCGTTACTTTGCTCTTGTCTTGAGATTAACTACATTCTCGGATGAATGTCAACGTCTTTTGCACTTTTTTTGGGTCTTGGGGTTTCATTACGTCTCGTACTACATGTTTGAGGTTCTCAAAGCGTATATCCGTGCGTTAGTCATTTTTAATGTACCTTGACCACGCGGGTGTCAAGCGCAAACCAGACTGAGGCTGGATTATACGAAGCAATAAGTCGATACACAATCATGTACTCATCAAGTATACAGGTGACATGCCCAAACTCATCATGAATGGTGAAACGACAACATAAGTCCTCCTGAGTCGAATGAACTGAAGTCAACCAACAACAGATATTAACTGTGTAAATTTTGGCTGCGACCTTGACATTCGGAATCACTGCACTAAAACAATTTGCTTCTTAAGAACAAACGAGAATAAAGTTAAGACAGAATGGTATCGGAACGTCTGGTTGTAGTAACTCCCAAACATGATAAACAAAGTTTACACAGTTGGGACATCTAATTAATAGATTCTGTACAAACATTTTTCCAAAGGTCAGCCATTGCTAAACTAATCAGTAGGACAACACGACACTTTTACGTGCCATGTTTAGTTGACAAGTATTGGTTGAAAAACTTGACTATCACTTCTTCTATTTTGAAAACCAACTGATGTCCATATGGTAGGTCTTGCGATAGCTCAAAAGAACTTGCTGTACTCTCGCGTATATTGATACTGACGTCGGTTTTCTGGGCTTACTGTGGACTCGTGTGCCCTGAGAAAATGAATTCTCCGGAGTGCAGTTCTTAGTAGACTGAAAAGATTTCAGGCTTACCAGTTGTCGGGTCTCCTCAAAATGGTGCGTATGAAATGAACATGGTTGCGAAAGTTGTCGGAGGGTTGTAGAATCGAATTGTAGATCTCCTTTGGAACTGTATTCAAGCGTTTTGTCAAGTTTCGTTCATAGCCTTTCTCTATTCAACGATACTTACAAAATAGTCAAACTATTCATCTTTGGCTTGAGCTCTACTGATGACGTTCACAAACTCGGTGTATTCTCGCACCGAATCTGTCTTACACACCCGAAAGTTTTGAAGTGATAGTCCGGGGACTTTCCCGTAGACTGGCTGCTTACCGAAGTTCGGAGGCCTAGTCGATAGACTCAGCAAAGTCACCGGTCAGTGCACAAAACAAATGTGTTCGTGGTTGTCAGTAGTGCTTGATTGATCAATCAGTGCATTCGACGTAGTGGTAGTTTGAATTCACGGACCACTTATTACACGCACTGGGTGGATAATATATTATCTTGAACTCATTGCTATGTTGCTGACGTCTAAGATTATTATTTCATTATTATAGCATGTTTAGTACATTAATCTCAACGGTGTAATCCAATACTCAGTTACATCGCGAGACGGTTAATTATAGTTTCTGTAGCTACAATGCTAACATTGATAGGTTAACCACATGATACCTCATCTAGTCTACTAACAATACGCAGAAGACATAAACCTCTAGAGATCTGGCGTGCAACATTCTATGAAGCTCATTTGCACAGCTTATTTTTTGTTAACGTAGTTAGGACAAAAGTTTTTCAATCGAAAATAATTCCATCTTGGCTGTTGGTCTTTCTAGCTTGTGTGAAAAACGTATCAAATGGGTTGTGGATGTGATAACTAGACTGAAGTTAAATTTTTTTGTAGTATTGATCACCACAGAAGCCGAATTAGGTTCGCGAGGATTATCTCTGACCTTAGCCACAGGTTCTGTTCCTTCACCCACCAACGATTGGTTATGTCCTCTGGGCCGACGTTGAACATCTTCCATATGTTCAGATCGCGATTCAACTTCAGGTAAACTGGAACTGCTTAGTTCTGTCTATGACGTTCACACCCGTTTACGAATTCGACTTTAAATGTTTGGCTAGATAATGTACTCTTATTTTCTCAGGTGCTTGTTAGGTAGCAGTAAACGGTATCAGTAAAACTGATACCAAAGATGTATCAACATCTGGCTGGAGTTAAATGGTTAAGCCTGTTCACGTCGGTGATTATAGAGATGCAGGTGGTTCTTGTTTGTGAAATACTGTACATATTGTTGTGGAGTAAGAGTCTTACCGTTGTTAACCTGAGAGAATATTACATAACTGTGGGAACAACCCATATATGTGTTTTGGACTACCTGAAGTGATCAAAACGGTTCAGACTAACTTGCATCGAATACTTGTGCACAATCAACAACCGTCAAGACGGTGTGAGTGTAACGACCTTGAAGACTGAAATGGCCAAGCAAAATCGTTCGTAAAGTGTTGATTTTCACTACACCCAAGGAGCCACATCACCAACAGAAACGGGATCAAGTTTTTATCGGGTCTCTTATGAAAGTATATATGGAAGTATTTTTCAAGACCAGATGAACCCAAATGACTGGTTTCAGTATGGGTCTCTGGTCACTACACATTCACTTGGTATACCGATAGGTGGGTGACAACTTTGAAATGCGTTCATGAGTCTCCCTTGGAAAAATTGTGTTTGCTTTCAACACTCCGACCTTTTACCACCCAGTTGTGTTCCTACGGCTTTAGTGTGCATAGCTGAATACTCTATTCATTTGACCTCTGTGTAGTCTATTTTACTAAGTCAGCAGATGTACTACAAAGTTAAACAAAGCACGTAAAAATAACGACTGGTTGTACAAAAACAGCGGAATTGTTAAAACCTCTATATACCTACGTTGTACTGTGCTGTCTACAGTGGAATTCATCGAAAGATGGTCATCCGTGAAGTGTCCTATGGAAATTCATTCATCTGATGGTACGTAGCCCGAAAATGTGAATACCCTAAAGTATATGCTGTAATTTCCAGCAAATAAGACACATGTAGGCCCTAGAATAATGTCAGGTCATTGTAAAACATAAATGCGTCGACAGCACTCTAAAGCTGAAACAACCTACAATGCAAAGCAGAAGAGAATGGAAGGCAATTTTCAAGCTACAGGGAACGCAGGACTGAATGGACGCATTCCCTCTGCTCGTACCCACAGTGTCAAAGGCACTGTATTAAGCAATCTGTTGTATAACAAACAAATTTGTGGAACTGGAAAAAGAAAGAAAAAACAACAGCAGAAGCAGTACGAAGACACACGAGTTGTTCTTGTTGGTTACGAATGTTTCGTCGACAATCCATAATGGAGGGAAATGTTGTCGTGTTTCACGGATCTCCAGCTTGAACGTCATCTAAGTCTTTGCTGATTACTCGGTCCTATATAACTGTTAACTGTATGCCTGGCTTGTGGTTGTTTCTGTTGAACAACCGAAAGGTTTGCGAATATCGTATGCACTAAAAACAGTTCATTCCATGTGTTTCAAGTGATAAAAATCGCATTTGACGAAATCCTTAGTTATACACAAATTTTATGTAAAATGTAGGGCTACTGGTAGTTCATATCAACCTTCACAGCCGGTGGCTTTCCAAAAGTAATCTGCGGATGTTAGCTACATTCTTGGCAGAGCTCACACACAGTGTATATCCGCTTCCGGATAGCAGTTTATACTGCGATCCTCGTTGTTGAAAAGCGACCGGATTGAGCGCCGCACCGCTGGGCATGCTCATTCGATTCCTCCCGTATAAGCGACCATACATACTTACCCTTAAATAGTACTCAGGTTGTCAGGTCTTCTATGAAGGAGACCAATTAACCATTCTGTAAACTTTAGTTCTATTGGCTAACACGACTTCCTTGTGAGATTATGGACCGAAGTCCAAATCCCAACCGTGGAAAGGAGATAAAATACTGGTGAGCGAAGCTTGACGCCTCTTCTCGGGGTGGCTGGGATGGAAAGTCCACTTTAGTGTGAAGCTATAATTACCTATCACTGTTTTTCAGCTTATATCGATAACTAGACACAACGGAACTGGCAACAGTACAACCAAGATCCTAAGTCTTTTGATTTTTTCTCCAACAAATGCAAAATTGCATGAAACTACAGGTTGCTGGTGCTTGCCGAATGTTGATTTAATTATCTGTACACAATTCATCCACAAGTTATTTGATGAAATGTGATCACTTTAATTTCATTGTAAACTACGACTATGACATAGCGTACTCAATTGAGTGAACACAGTGCAGCCTCACTTTATGAGGATGTTGCTTCGTTATCAGAAATTCCAGGGATTAACAAATTAGATGTGATTATATGGCCTCGTGTGAGTCGGTTCGAGTGATATGGATTGGATGAGATTAACCGTAAGGCATGTTTAAACCATATTTTGCTGTAAGTTCGAACTAGTTTTGCAGCATGACAAACCTAACCATAATTCAGTTGCTAACATAAGTCTCTTAAGATGAGCTGTAGTGGACTCCCCATACCTACTTCACCCACTTGGCGGCAGGACTAATCGAGGAAATGAACGTTGACATGTTCACTACACAACAGTAAAGATGCCGTCAGGATATCGGACGTGACTCTTTTTACCTGGCTCGCAAACAAAGTCAATTGTCTGATGGCATTCGTGAACAGTAACTGAACGTCTACAGATTGCATCAATTCGTTTGCAAGTGGGTGTCACCTAATCCGTTGATCAGTTCGAAAAGATCTTAAGTAGAGGACGTCTTAAATCTTTGTTTTACTTGAGTTGGAATGATGACAAACCAAGTCGCCAAATTAACGTAAGGCGAAGTTTTGTCACCTTGGGAGACCTAAGCGGAATTTTAGTCACGTGTGTCTTTGGGAGGCTATTGAGACGACGCACCGACAATCCACACAGTTTGAGAACTTTATATGTCGTCTCACCGGTTATACGTAACTGACAGAGAAGTTGAGGATATCGTCCAACATGACCTTCAGTTTTAGTGATATTGTCCGTTGCACCTAATCCGTGTAAATTTTTTGGTCATCCAGTAGTGGCAACACGTGTACATCCACACCAGAGCACCTAGCAGACCAAAGTATTACCATATTTTCAAGTAACTTCTGGTGCTGGTTTGTGTTAGTACACTGGTTGTTGACTGGGTTAGTGATAAATCGTTTATTTGTACCGTTTACATGAACAGAGTATTGCGTCCTTATTGCTTCTGTGATATGCGATTGAGCTAGACACACACGTATAGTAGACAATCTTCAATCTCTGTGGCTTTTAACTTCACAATATTAGTTGCTACAGAAATTCTGTAAACCCAAGCTATCTTCTTCTAATCATGCTAGGAATGTTAATAAGGAATCCGATCCATTTCGTGTGATATATGTGGTAAGATCTGGATATCTTGTTGGTTGGTTATAGCTAGTTTGCTCTCTTCACTGAATTCTACCTGCAATTGCTCGGATGAGTAAGTTTAATCAGTCACACTTGACTGCCGAGAAGCTCATGGTCAACCGATCATTCACCAAGTGTATAAAACACAGTTGTTTAAACAAGAGTGTATCGAACGTGTAATATTTCATTATCCGACACAGTTCATCACTTGTGAACAGTACTACAAAACTCACAGCCTAGTAATCCAGAATTGACAGCATACTACCAAGTGAAATGAACCCACTCTGATCAACATTTAAAGTTTCTCTGCACTGCTACAGCTTGTGTTTCGCTACTAGCGATGATAGGGCGGATCTGAGTTTTTGACTAGTAGTCTTGTTTTGTTTGATACATGTTGCTGACTCAAATCATTCAACAGATTGTTTCACAAAACCAGCTGCGGAATGTACGTTAGGTGTTGAAGAGGTCCCAGGCGGAGATAGTTCGCCATTTTGGTACATCCAGTGATTTCATAACGTGAACCAACGTTTACTTTGCTAGGCACTAATTATTAGAGGTAATCTCACTAAGTCCTGGTGGATTCACAAATACGAGACCGGTAGAGATTACACTAGAGCTGTCTTCTTATAATCCGCTTGATCAAACATAGTGGTTTTAAGACGGAAAATTTCTACATTGATGGTTACACCAGTTCCGATTAAAAATACAGTACAAGAACGAGTAAGGGTGATACCTGACGCTGTATTGGAAGCTGGTACCTAACTCAATAGAACTGAACGGTGAAAAAAGCTGGCAATGGTCAAATTTGTTTCAGACTCTCATCTGAAATCCTAGGTATATCCCGTCAACGTGATCGAAATGTTGATTGATTCGCGATGGCGCTTTACGTATATATACTAACGGAGGGTATGTTCCAAGGATAAACTCTAGTTTTCGTGATATTTATATCTCTGATGAGTAGTCGAGGAGTTGGTTTATTCCAAGTTGAACATCACCCATAATTACTGTTGGGTAAAGAGCGCACAGGTAAACACGGTTGCCTCATGAAAATCGTGGCCGTAGTTCTAGTCCAGGCAGTGGCACGGATATGCATTACTGACGATCTCTAATGAGAGCGAAACTAGAGTCTGATGCTTGTTTGGGAAAGAGGCCGACTGGGGAGTCTATGGGGGTGTGAAAACTGCGATCATTTGTGAGTGATGTTCAACTTGAAGTATTTATATACGTAAACTAGCGGGAACTATTCCAGTTTGTCTTTTTCCCGACTGTAGAGTTTGTTCTTCTTATCCTCCTTTTCCTCCCTTTCTTCTGAATTTTATTTCCCAAAACCAAGAAAACTGACGAACGCTGAAGTCTGTAGTGCCTGCATTTTCAGACGCAGGGACCAAGAGGTTTCTCCAACGGGCATTCTCCGGCATTCGAAATAAAATGCCTGTTCTGTTTCCAAAACACAGACTTACGGCCCCAGTGTTATCATTCACCGGAATTCAATATTCGACTGCAAATTTTCCTAAGGGTCACTAGTAGAGGGGAAGCATACTTCTTGATTAAAGTGGAGTGAAGCCCACGTTGTGTTCTAATACAGAGAAAAGCTTGCTTGATTGGATTCCAGTGAATAGCCTGTCAGAGTCTGTCAGTTGAGGCCATACTTTCAAGTATGTTTATAGAGAGTATTTTAGGTGAGGAAAAGAATACATTCTACGTCTCCAGTTTATTCTATTGAGACCAACTAAACACAAGAGTCACTGTGGCTGTCACTACTGCTATCTGCTTTACTGCATAGCTTGTTCAGAGAACTACAGCTCACGTGTGACAAAGTTGGCTAAAAATGGAACTACTAGACCTTAGGAGCTGTATAGCACTCAAAACTGTTGGTCAAGTTGCCGAGGTTATAACAGTGGCATGACCCAGAAACTGACTGGGCTGAAATCTCAACAGTTATTTGGGTTTGTTTTGAGAGTATTTGTTAAAAAATAGGCACAACTAAAGCCGAAGTGGTTATCTGTTGTGACTGACGAAGCCTGTAACAAAAGACGGATTGATTTCTTTAGCTCTGAATACAATAACTACACACGTGGACTGAAGAGCAACACTGTGAATAGTTTGAGTAAAGGCCATGAGGAGTGCTTGAACAAACAACGTGAAGCGAAGGAGAGAAAACTTCTATCACGAAGTGATCAAGTTCTGTTCACCCAGACCTATTGTTACAGTATCCATTGGTGATGAGTCAGGAAGACTGTTTCTGAATAAATGATGGATGGATTTATAGCTTATCGTAGTTAATTGTCAATAACCTCTGTGTCTGAGGATCCATACTGGAAGTTTACAGCTTTTGTGAATCAGTGTTCAAGTGGCTTGGGAGTACTGCGTAGTATTCGGACGTTTGGATTGCTGTCAGGTGAACATCGTCTGCAGGCAAATGATTGAGGATAACACAGCACTTCGAGCAAGTTGTAATACCCTACGTTTCAACCACCTCGGGTGGCCTTTCTCAGGAGTGTTGTCAACATCGCCTACACTTGAAAGGTCTTTTTAGAGCCTATCAGTAATACCTTCTACCCCTCAGATCACAAGTTTATTTCCAGTCTTCATATTTGTGAAATGGGCATGTTGATGACTAATCAACCGACCTCTTTCCAGACACAAGATTACTGCTGATGGTCTGACTACAGTCATTTGTATTTATCGCTGTCAGTTCGTCCGATCGTTCCGAATGGAATCACAATAACTGTCCTGTGTCGTTTCTATGAAAAACACCACTACCACAATTTTCCACTTATACTGAAGTAATCGAATTCCATAAGTCTACTAAACAGTACTCGGGTTACTAACGAGTAGTAGGGAGTTTTGGTTTTAACGTAAACTGAACATCACTTACAAATGATCGCAGCAATGAGATTGTTTGTAAACCGGAAACTACCTCCTAATATTGATTACCTTGAATCAATCATGTTTAGGGTCTGCCGTTTACATAAACGGAGAAAATATAAAATAGCCGTCCTATTGCAGCCACTGGGTACTGCGGACTGTGAACATCCAAGGCTTACAATCAATTGCGTATTGATACCATTAGTCCGTTGGATCCAGTTGTGCCACATCATCACATCCCATCAGTTTCCGAATATTGAAGACAACGGATCGTATGAGCGACCGAAGATCGTATGCACTAACTGTTAACAGACTTGGGACACACATCCTTCTAGACTGCCAGTGCAAGTCAGTGGTATGTAACCGATGTAGTTAGTCCAAAGAAGTTCACACAAAATTTTCCTTCGACCTACCTGTAAATATTATCGACACTTTTAAGTGATGTTAGAAACAACAATAATTTTCAGTTCCCCTCTCATTTTTAGATGGCAAACCAAGTAGCCAGTCTAACCCTATGGAATATTTTCAAAATTTTTAGCTGGTCAGAGGTCAAATCTGCTTATTTCTTTGGAGTAATCTACTGTTTTGGAAGGATAGCCCCCATTCTGGCATAAGACTACTTGTTACCGTAACGAGCCAAATCAACGAAGACAGGTTCTAGCGGACATCGTTTCAAGAGGGATAACATAAAAAGGCTTTGCGCCAGATTAAACTTACTAGGCTGAGGTTTGTCATATATTAGCACTGATGACAGGATGACGGTAGTGATACTAGGAAACTTGACGTCATGAGGATTTAACTTACAGTTTTCATGACGGGTTCTTTAAAACCGACATATGCCAGCTAGCGTGTACACCGGTCAGCTTGCATTAGTCAGAAAATCCAGTCACGCCAGTGTCAAGCAGCACACTAACGGTAGTTCCAATTCGCATGTACTCTGTTTGACCACCTCTATTTACACTTTCCAAAGCATACATGCAGTCGTCCGGTTGACTCGGCAACCGTTCTGGTTGTCTCGTCTGGTCAGCAAGCAGGCAAGTAAAGTTGCCAACGTTTGTTGTCCGCATCACGAACCATACGTATGCTTCTGCTTTTTCCTGGGGTCATTTACGTTGACTTCATACATGACCTCAACTTGTGTACGTATGTATGTGGGGGGGTGTGTCATTGTACTCGACCAAGTTCCGAAACCATGCCATGGTGATTTTGTAGGTGAGGCTAGTCTCGAAGTAGAACAGGACCGACATAGGGGTGGAACAACATGTATGAAGTGGTAATCGTAGATTTTGTCCACAATACAAACACTGATCCTCGCCAGTGTACCGAGTCTGTTTGTTGTACACAAGAATACAGTGGCCCTAGTGACCAAGTTGGATGTGTCTTTCGCTCGTCATACAACAAGGAGTTGATGTGAAAAGTCAGTAGCGCATTGATCATACGTCAACGATGGTCAAAGCCAGACAACGGTTCGGTCACTCGGGCGGATGAACTTATGTATGCATAATAAAATATTCAGTTGACAGTTTCACCATCTCAAGTGACACACAGCTTCAAAGCGAACGGCTTTTCTTGAGATGTCCAGACTGTGCCGCAATCAAATCAACTTTGAATTATAACACAGTTGTCAAGTGATCACTATGTGGCCGCAGTGAGTCTCGGATCGTTGACAATTCCCGCAGTTTCAGATAACTCTGATCAGACAATGACGAGCATGAAAAGTTAAAGAAACAACTAACATTCATGAAGATTCACTACTGAATACGGAAGTACAATTATGCACTTGCAGACAGTAACCATTATGATAGAGTTAAATAAATCAAATTTGCAAACATGTACCTCTTGACTTTTTGCTACTAACAACAGCGTTGATGATAGTGACAGTTTTCGGGACTAGCGATTCCTTTTTTGTACGGTAGTACAACAGCATAGCCGAGATGACGTTCTTCAAGTTCATTTACATACTAACCGTACCGTCACTTTAGTTTAACTTCCGCTAATAAGCTTTCAAATTCTGTCGTCTCCTTCGTCAGCTTAATGATCTTGAGATTTAATGAGAGGCCTTGACGGAGTAATGCTGCTGTCTCTGTCATTGAACCCCTCAGTTCTGCTGTCTATACACTGCTGGGGACATTGTAAGTGTGTATTTAACTGTAGGTTTTGTATACTTGCGAACCTTTTTTTCCCGTTTGATCGTCTCTTCACGAAGTGGGTATTTTCACCTTGATCATACCTGCCCAGTAAGTAACCATTTCCATGTTTAAGAGACCAGAAGCATGTCAAGATTTCACCTGATAGAATTTTCTGCCAAACTGATCTCCTGATCTGGAGGAACCTCATTAGAACATTTAAATGGATGAATATTACAATGTTTCATCAAAGAGGTTAAAATTAAAACAAATAAAACTTTTGCAAAATTGTTCACAACCACACATGAAGAACAGGTTCACATTCTAATGTATTTCAGCGAAGTTCTTTGGTTATTTATTTTGACATGAGTGATAGTACCTGTGATATTACTATTCTTGTAAAGTCCACATAACCATACCTTAGAACGCACCTCCGGAGTCTCTTTCTAGCTTATTGTTGCATCTTTCTCTGCCGTATTCGAGGTTAAGTAACTATCCACCGATTTAGTTACTCTCACTCTTACTTTCATCCAACTAATTAAGGCAAATTTATGAGTGAAATATAGTGTAAAGTACATATTTTACTAAACCTTCATTGTCGCCATCCTTGTTGCTGCAATTCTCCAGTTCTACTATTAGTCTGGCTGTGTTTATCTCGTTACTGTGGATCTTCATAAATCCATAATTGTTTCTTCAATTTTACTAAAATAAGGCTACCCTCTCGCACTAGAGCACTTTCTATAAGACGACCACAGATGACCCTTGTAAGAACTGATCATCATCGGTCTGCTGACCATTCAGCTCCAACTTACCAAACTCGGTGAGGTTAGCAGTTAATCAATCCCATTCCAATATTAGTAGGTTTTTCTAACAAACCGGGTTTCCACAAATGGCGACAGACAGAAAGACCTTATAATATGACTTACAAACACGAGTATTCATGAATCTTGTCAAGTTAATGTTAACTTTGAGTTGGGCCAAGTTTTAAAACTAGAAGCATCTTAATGCATTTAACAATAAATTTTGATTGATTTCCATTTCTTTTATATAGACCAGGTCAACTCCTCTTCGCGGTGGGCCATAGTAACTAGAAGCAATTGTCTGAGACAACAATTCGGTTGCTAATGACAGTACACATTCCAAACTGGCCGTTATATATATATATATAACGGCCAGTTTGGAATGTGTACTGTCATATATATATATATATATATATATATAACGGCCAGTTTGGAATGTGTACTGTCATATATATATATATATATATACCAGTACAAACTAGTGAAGGTGGGTTATTCATCACTGTCCAACTGTTTGACGGCTTTACTGGTTTGGTTTCTATCCGGTTTGCGCGTCCCACACCACAACTGAGCCTAGAAATCTGCATTTACTCTTCTGGAGTTTTTGACGATTATGCCGAAGAGAAAGCGGCACTCAGTGTTCTGTCTGTTGGCGTAATTGTTAAGCAGCAGTGATGTGCTGTGTGTAATTATCGATGTTAGTTTCTAGTCGCTGTCGTTATACGCTCAACGCTTCCTCAACTTGACACGTAGGACAGTTCGACTTTCTTCACAGTAATTACTCACCACAGAAATTCGATTCATTCTGCCGTTTTGTATAGCAAGACCACTTGTTAGGTATGTTGAGTGGACATCCGTCTTCAAACTAGCGTGTTATTTGTGCTTTCGGTAATAGATACATCGACGCTGATTTCCAAACTGAACATTCGTTAGTAAGGCCGACCGGCTTGAACGTTCGTCATCTTGAGGATATTCTGTTAACTGAATTTGGTCTAGTTAATCCTTCGTGTTTTGGTTTCTTTAAAAGACGTATCGTAGCGGTGAGCCAAAATAGACAATTCCAAAGTTACCTCCTCGTTGTTACCATAAAACATAACCGCTTTAGTTTCATACAGATGAACTAGTTGTAACTGCTTCCCAATTTTCCTAAACCAACAGTCATTAATAAGTACCATGTACCTACGTAAATTTCCCTAGTCGACAAGGAGTTTGTGCTGGACTGTGAATAGGACACTTTGAGCTGGGTGGATTTTCTCCACAATCGTCAACAATTCGAAACAGGTCTAGACCTATCAGTTCACGACAACCATCCTGACTTGTTAAACAGGTCACGTTAAATTGTCAGTTGAAAGACATCTTCTGGATTTTAGCTGAGCTCTGATAATCAAGCATACTACGTGTTTAGAGTATAGGAAATGATTGATATACTTAACCAAAGTTAAGTAAATAAGAGTTACTGGTGAGTGGTAGGGGATTTGGTTTATTTCAAGTTGAACATCACCCACAATTGATCGCAGCTGTCGCATTCCCATAGACTTTCCAGTCGGCCCATTTCGAAAAGCAGAAGCACTAGACTCGGGGTTCGCTTTCATTAGAGGTCATCAGTAGTGCATATCATCGCCACTGCCGGGACTTGAACCACGGACATTCAGTTCATGAGCAAGCAACCGTGTTTACCACTGCACCATTGCCCTCACGGCAGGCACGACCGAATTATCAT
>LUCH01000161.1:300198-329525 GCA_013368495.1 Paragonimus heterotremus
ATGATAATTCGGTCGTGCCTGCCGTGAGGGCAATGGTGCAGTGGTAAACACGGTTGCTTGCTCATGAACTGAATGTCCGTGGTTCAAGTCCCGGCAGTGGCGATGATATGCACTACTGATGACCTCTAATGAGAGCGAAACTCGAGTCTAGTGCTTCTGCTTTTCGAAATGGGCCGACTGGAAAGTCTATGGGAATGCGACAGCTGCGATCAATTGTGGGTGATGTTCAACTTGAAATAAATAAGAGTTCGTCAAAAATTCACAGTTTCGACAAGCCAGGACTTATTACTGGACTCATTACAGATATCATAGAAGAGCTCTAGAAACCAAGTAGAGCACGCGATAACTCATCAATGATTGTTTGGGTTGAGGGGATTTACAGAAATTAGAAAAATGACTGAAAATTCTTGAGGGACGGTTATGGGTCCGAGAGTCATGTTTCAGCGATGAGTGACCGCTTACTTTTCTAAATTGGTTGATTTTTAGCAACATATTACATTCACTTATTGTGTAATGCAAAATAAAGGGGTAGCGAATATGTGCATCATTTAGGTTGAGTTGACGGATAACCGGGCAAATCACCCTGGTTTGGTAGTATCGAAAAGCTGCGGAGTATTTTCACATGTGCGAATACTGGTGGGAGCATCGATGTCACAAGGAATAAACTGAAGATGAGAAATGGCGTGTTGTAATGCTTCTTGATGTTCACTCTCAAACCGATATTTACACGGCCGATTTCGTCTTTGTTAGGACTCACCAGATGGAGATAGTCTGAAAGGGGGATCGGACCAGCTACGCTTCGCGTTAGGCACCGATTCGTTCCTCACATTCAGACTATCTTCATCTGGTGAGTTCTAACAAAGACGAAACCGGTTGTGTAAATATCGGTTTGAGAGTGAGCATCAAAGAGCATTACAAGTAACATTTCGAGCCATTACGGCCTTAACCAATACGGACGACAATCCGAGGCGGATTATGTCCATTTACACTAACGCGGTGAAAACAAGGTATAACTCAATTAAAGTGAGAAGCATGAAAAAGCAGACTCATTTAGAAACGCAACTTAGAAAACAAGAAATGTCGCTGATGACAGAGTGTAAAATATCATTCCACATTGTTCATCTTCTGGTAAACATCACTAACAGATTTTTATAAAAAATTTGGATTGTAATGTGTGTAAAGTAGACGCAAGGTACAAGTAAGCGTTTTTTGTGTACTGAGCTTGCAAGAAAATCGAACTGATTCCGAATAAAAAGTCTTTCGGAATGCAAAGACTGAGGTCCAGTACAACTGGTGTTCATTTTATATTGTCCAGACTCCCTCGCCAATTGTTAGCAAGCAAAATACCGCTTAAAAGCTTAGTGATTTCTGTGCTTTTGACTTGGACGGAAGTCATCGATTGGAGATGGCAATTCAGATACTCCGTTTCCTCTCGGGACGATCGGGCAACCTGAGCGTTAGTCACGAGTGAGCATGACTGGTCGTGACTAACTTGACGCCATTGACGCAGTGATCACTACGGTCGCCTCATGAAGGCGCAGTCAGAGTTCGGATCCAAACCGCCGCAATGATGGCAGTACTGACAATTTCCGACAACAATTAAAACTGAGTCCAGTGATCCTTTTCTAAAGAGGTTGACTGAAATACCTGCGAGACTGCCAAAACTACGATTAATTTTGAGTGATGTTCAAGTTACACGAACTAGTTCTGCTTCAGCCTCTAAAACTACACAAACATTTGTGTACATTCGGCTTTCTTAAACTACCTTAGTTAGCACTTCAGTTTTATGGTTCATATTTTTAAGACGATGGGGTTTGGTTGTTGAAATACCAACAAATTGTGTGCAGGACTTTGTGAGTACACATAACTTACCAGCAAATCACAAAACACATCCGAGACAGCCTTTCCTCGAATGGGTACGAAACATCCAATACTTGATGTATATCAGACAATGTTCTACTCGTATGTTACTTTAAACAACAATACACGTTTTTTGGTGCATTTTCTATTCACCCCGTGGATTCACTGGCCAATGCATTATCCAACTTATCAGACGACATGCATACGTGTTGCCTACTGCAGCTCTTACTTCAAGTTCACCCTCCTGTCTTTCCTTCATGCTACATTCAGTCCATTAATACATCGGACATATCTCGAGCTTTGTTACGCTTTTTTTTACCCACAAAGTGCTCAGTCAATTGTGTATATTGTCTGATAGCTGGTTCGTGTACAGGTCCACCATTAGGACCATACATCGGTAACTTAACCGACGAAATTGTCCTCCTACACTGTCGTTCCGCTCATTCCTTCTGTTTACTAGCTATCGTTATTCACTTCCTGTCTTTGTCTGTTGCTGATAAGGAATGTTGTACGGTAGCTGGTCGAAATGTGCAAACACAGTAAAGTAGACAAGAGACGAACAACTGAGATATGCCCATTTACCTGTGTTTTCAAATTCACCGCGTATTGTCATGTCCAATCATCTTCAGCCTGCACCCCCTTCCCTAACTCGTTCATTCATCCAACCAACCAACTAGCATCTCACCCCAAGAAGCCAACTCACTGAATTTATCCGAATGTCATCAAACTCTTGTGCCAGAAGACTCAATTGTGTTGTTTTCCACTTGTGCACATACATATGCATACATTCTCGTGCCTAGTTGCTGCTATTGGTGGTTATAACTAGGTCAACTCAGTTAGCATGCCACACCCTGTAGACTCAACAGTTTCTCCATTCATTTATGCTCTCGCTTCACAATATGTTGTCATTTCTATACTCCCTCTCCACCACGGAAGCGGCGTTCGTCCTGTGGGCCAAACAGCAATTCCATATTTTCCCAAACGAATTGACATACTAACGTCTTGGTTCCATCTCGGATTAGATGAACGTGTAAATTTGGAGATATAGGTGGACAATGAACGACAGTCATCATTGTACCTACAGCCTGATTATATGGGATAGTTGTCGGTATGCATCCGCGTTTGTCGATAGGTGAACATGAATGTGTCACTATTCTGTTGGCTACCGGTATGTTTGCATGTAGGTCCGTGGGAAACAAACGCCAGAAACCGAAGGAAAGAGGAGTATGAAGTCCACCTTCCGTAGACTGTACCATGGCAATGTATATATGGGTGGAAGTTAAGTATGTGACCGGTGCGTATGTTAAGAACGACAGGAGTAACACACGCACACATGCACACACACGAGTAACGATTCGCCGCACAGGTGAAACAGACAGGTGTTGTGTTCGGCAACCATGGTTACCTGGTGTTCAACAGCTCGCCCAAAGCCTTGTTCGTGTTGCTCACATCATTCGCACGGGGCTGCTACAGCTGTTGCTGCTACTGGTAGTGGTGGTGGTGGTAGCAGTTACATCGACGTTGAAGTTCCTATTGGGTTAAGCTTGAGCAACTGACCTAATATCTCACACCACTACCTCCCTCTTGAAACCGTATTTGGTCCCACACGGAACAGGATATACTCTTGCAATCCGGGTCAGTATTTTTGTAACAGTAGCTTTAGTACACGGTTCTTTTAACATAACACTTCCGGTGTTACCAATCACACTGCCACCTTGGTCTCTCACACACTTTCTGAGCTGGTTTGGGGCGAGTTGTTCGTTCAAGATGTCAAACACCAGGCTCACCCATACATACGTGCGCATACATAGTCATGTGTACAGTTACCATGGTGAGGGTTTTGTTGGAAGATACGAAGATAAGGGGTTGCCGCTGACTTGATGAATTGATGTTATAGACTAACCGCGAGCAGCCCAGCATGCTCACAGATGTTTGCTGGTCATGGTGAATTTGTCAGTAGGTCGGTTTGGTTGAACAGGAGAAGGAAAGACGTAAGCAACCTGTGTGTAACCGTCCTGTGTGAGATGTAGTTAAACCATAAGTGTGTGTATATATATATGTGTGTGTGTATGGATGCGAACGAAATAAAGTTGACAAGTGCTGAGATGGATACGACAGAACCAGTGAACAAAACCACATTTTGCTCGCCATTTACAATAAATCCTGATAGTTGTGCACAAACGAATTATGGAATTGAGCCGTTGTAGTTAGATTTGATTCTCTGGAATTTCACATCCGTGAGCCAGTTTTTTCCTCGTCATTACTCACCACGTAGGCAGATAGCCGAGGAGTTGTTAGAGCAGCCAGCTTTTGTGGTATGAGGCAGACTGTCATGAGTGCCGTCACTAATCTGATTGCCAGGATAAGTCAAGTGCACCAGGTGAATACATAATAGTGTATGAAAATAGTACATATAGAAATTAAGTTTTAGTCTAGCAAAAGTATCAGTCGGAAAACCGGTTAAAGCGAATAACAGTCAACTAGTGGAGAATTAAATGTGATTGAATTGTTCGATGGTGTGGCAATGTAAATAACACCTAGGAATTTTGCCAAGCAGAAGAAGCATAGACAGATTGAGACAATTAGGAAACAAACATTTGTGTGGCCAGAAACGATTCTGACAAAAAGTTTGAGGTTGGCACTAGAGTGTTTAGGAAGAATAAAGTTGACCAGTATTGTACAGGCATCGACAATACATTTGACAGCGTATACTGATATGTAGGTGGAGAGTTGGCTGACATAACATGGATGCCACTCGTGTCTGGTCACATCTTCTGCGCTCCAATAGACTCTTCTGTCAGATTTTTTCAACAAAGAGTACCATATTCAGGATTCAATCTTGTTTGTGCTGATTGAGCTTGGACTTTGAACTCCAGCACCCACTATTATTGAGTAGTCACGCTCATCATTGAACTCTAAACCTCGTGCTAGGAAAACTAAAGTTTTTACCTGAACACTCAGCTACATTCACTTCCGGGTGGCGTTAAGGTTTCTGGATCAACCCGAAACTTAACAGAACAGTTACTGCACCAGCTGTCGAAGCGGTCGGTCAACCTGAGTAATACTCAAAAGCCTTGTCCGAGTTTTTAAATAAGGTAATCTGGCCCGCCCATACTAATCATAATGATCGTCCGAAACCGTAACAGAATGAACCAGTCTGGTGGAACCAGATATCAGAATGTGAAGCTCCCGTTAGTTTTGGCTAGTATCTAACATGTGGCACTCAGAATAACAGATCACTCAGTAGTAGTATATCTTTATCATTTTGAGTCCATGTAACCTTAAACGACGCCAGCTGGTAATCTGGGAAGAACCAAAACCTCAAGACTAATGAGGTGTGAACGTGTCCCACATCACCTAGCTAACTTACTTAGTCACAAGCTCTGGTCACATGAATTTTTGTGCGGTGTACGCTTAATTCGATTGACAACTTAGAGACTACAGGTTCGCGTCTCCTTTAGGCCATTCGGGTTGTGAGGTCTGCACAAGGACAAGAGTTGTGGTCTTTGAATGGCGGTTGGAGAGTGAATATCATGAAGGCCTAGAACCAAGCACATTCCATATTCCGCTATTTACCAGGATTTAATGGCTGGACCATTCAGGCCAAGTGGTGCTCCCCCTCACTGATAGCGCCCTTGCTTGACAGCGGTTTTTTCATTCATCTAAAGCAAAATAGGATGACTTTAACCTAACGCTACAGATCGGGCGTCGTCGACAACCAACGTTCAGTGGACCAAATCCAACATCCAATAGCGTTATCTGATCCGTCACCTTAATATAAAATAGTAACGATACGTGGTAGCTGGCGCGTGTAGATTCAAACCTTTCTAAAATTTGAATACACCAGGAACAAGTTGCAAAATCAGCCGAATGATGCTCATGTGAATGACGTCCTGTACTTGGTCTCAACCAGCATGCCGCTTAATATTGAGAACCATCTGTATGACAAACGGTACGCAGTATCACAGTGACACACACACACACACTACACGCTTTCATTGTTAGTTTCATTTAGTATTTCCTAAAGTAATAATACCGTCCCTTGGAGATCCGTTTGAGGACATAAAAGGAAGCAGACAGAAGGAGGAACACTCTAAACTTCTGAAATTGAGATGTTTTTCTTTTCTATCTGATAAGCAGTCTGCTGTTACACCATCCTCAGCCATGTCATTGGGTTTTGAATAGGCATGTTTCGAATTATGCTGAATATTGTTAAGGTTTTAATACTCAGGTAATGCAAGTTAAATGAGGCCTGTGTGCATGTGAAGTCAAAGAGAAGGAAGTTTTTGACAAAGTTTGTGTATCACTAGTAAGGCTGACTGCAACCCGTCGAACATCCGTTGACATAGTATTCGGTCTTTGTCCAGCAGAAGTGTGTAGGCCCATGTGTTGGATAGTAAAAAATATGTAGTAGGCAAGTGACTGTACGTTTGACCCTCGTCCACCAACTATTTGAAAAGCTTTTCCTGAACAGCAATCAAAATGTAGTCCCAGCAAGCATCGAACTAAAGGAACGTGGTAAGAATTGGAAACAAACTGTGTGTTTCCAGCAGTGTTTGGAAATATGATAAGTGGTTAGCTTTAGCCTAACCTGGGATCAACGACAACAATCAAGATGATAAAGGAACAGTACTCACAATGAGCTCCGGCTCACTCGACCGTATTAAAAGATCGCCAAAGGAAAAGTGTTTGAAACTTTTGAGTCCGTTAGGCAACGCTCGAAAGGGTTTGAGCGGAACGAACGTAATGAATAGAATAGTAGGTGGGGTGTTGGGAAAAGGGTATTTATTTGCTGCCTGCAATTGGTTGAAAGACTGAAGAAAGTGGCACTGAGTTAGTATCAGGCCTCCTATAACAGGCATACGCAGAAACACGCGTACGGTGCAAACAGGCAAGAAGACATGGTTGCTGTCGGTGTCCTCACAGAACTCTCAAGATCGTTGGTTACTGCAAACCGTAAAGGAGACCAATTTGATATACGAATGGATATTTAAAAAATTTGATTGAACCCCCGATAATTTACTCATCAACATAAATAGAACGATCGAAGTAACGATGAGTTTAGAGTAGGCCCAATTGCAAAAACTTTCGACTTCGGCTGGATTCGGTCATGTGATAGAAACGGCATGCACATAATTGATTAGTGTCGCTGAGCTACCGAGCCACGCCGGAAGCTCAGAAGTTTCCCATTGGGATTGATTCATCCACCCAACCTGTCATATGAAATCTACCAAATGATCTAGAAAACTGACTGACCGTGCAGGATTTCTCGATTAATCCGTACTAGATTTCATCAGCGTCACGAGTGATCATGGAAAGTGTACCATCGACACTACGGTTTTTGAGTGGCATCATTCATACGTTCGATCTTGCTTCACTGTGTACGCGTAGACTGTACAAGATGGATTTAACTATAACGGTATTGGTGAGTAGTAGGGGATTTGGTTTATTTCAAGCTGAACATCACCCACAATTGATCGCAGCTGTCGCATTCCCAGTAATCAAATATCGCTCAACAAGTCAATGATTTCTGTGATTTCAACTTGGAGAGAAGTCCTAATCGAGGGGTCATCGATTGGAGTTAACAGACAATAACTGTGTCTCCTCTCGAGGCGATCGGGCAACCTGATCATTACTCACAGGCGAAAGTGGTTCAGTGTTCACATATGATAATCCGGTCGTGCCTAACGTGAGGTCAATGACGCAGTGGTAAACACGGTTGCCTCATGAACAGCATGTCCGTGGTTCAAGTCCCGGCAGTGGCGATGATATGCACTACTGACGAGCTCTAATGAGAACGAAAGTCGAGTCTAGTGCTTCTGCTTTTTGAAAGAGGCCGACTGGAAAGTCTATGGGAATATAACAGTATTCACAGTTTGGGAGGCGTGGTTATCCACACTACATTAAATGATCATTGTTTTCCAATCAACTCCTTATTGGCAGTCTGTAAAATAAATAAACTCCATTTTAATCAGACAGTTAATTTCCAGGGATCCTACTTAGGACAATTTTCACCACGTACATACCAAGAAAGGAGCATCATATTAAAGATTCGTCACTCATTGCTCCCCGGTTTTCAGTGCCCAACCGTCCGTTTTTTATTACCGGGTTGGGAACTTCGTTAGACATATCGGTGACTGAGGGAACCGTAAAACTTGATGATACACAAACGTAATAAAGTTTAGTCCACCTGTAGTAGTTCGACGCTGCTATCGTGAGACGATGTACACAAACCGAGGTTCATACTCCCTGACCTTATCTTGTCCGGTTTGTGATTCACTCTGTTAATGCAATACTGGCTATTGAAGTACGAGTGAAAAATAAAGCGGACTGGACGTAGAAACAGTGGATGATAGTGTTGATGAGGGGGATGATGATGATACGTTCGCGTTGGTCTGTTAAACTGGTTGCTGTGTGGCCTCGTTTCAAAGACCAATCCTGTACTTCGTATAAACACTTCAAGCGTGATATTGCGACGATGTGCTGTTCGATATGTATACACACATAAACGTTTGTGTGTATATGTGTGTGTATCTGTTCGTCTATATACATATTTAACCTTTCTTTACAATATAGCAATTTTCCGCGATACCGATGGGCACACATGCACAATCAAATTTACTGTGACCAAGCGTAGTATAAACAAAAATCGGTTTATGATTTTGTACCCGTATGGGGATGAGACCATACGAGTTTGTTTGACCAGATGTTGACTTTTTACTCCTATACGACAGCTCGATTGGACTACAGTCTCTTGAACTGAACGAAATATGTCCGATACTTAGCCGATTCCGGCTGAAAGTGTCACTATGTTCATTTTATCTTTTGTGGTTGCCAGCGTATCTTCAGCCCAAACGAACCAGGAAAAATTTCCTGCATCGCAATGAGGTGGAGCTAACATTGTTTTGACTAACGTACAACGTACAAATCGTTTGCGAAAGGCCTACAATTCTATATGCTTTATTTACTAAAAGACGGAGATTTGTAGTGAGAGACTATGTGTCTTTCTCAGGCAGGAATTGTGGGTTTATGCAGTTACTTCATCTGAAGTGTCCTAAAACTTATCCGTTCGTTTAATCTAGTCCATATATTAAACGTAAAGAATATTGAATCGATGTCCAGTTTGACCCCATTCCATTCATAGTGAAATCATCAGAGTACGCCTGGAATACTCGCTGGTGATTTATTCGGTTGGGTCCCAAAATAACTGTCATGTGGTTTGCACCAATCGTTACAAACGGAATCGTTCACACCGGGTTACTACCTGGGTATTTCCACTTTCGTTCTTGAGTGTTGGCGAATTTTAGGACCAAATGGTATACTGATCGAAGATGTGTCTCCGAATGACCCTGGTATTTTTAAATCTAACTTGTACTTCCAACAGTGTAATTGGGCAAGAGGTTGCAAATCTTTTATACAGACAAACCTGGAAACTTATTGGCTGAATGGCCAACTCATTTCGCCTGCGTAATTGGATCCGGTAGTTCGAAAATCTAATGGTACAGTGACTCTACGCGCATGTAGCCTTCAAGCCACCTGGTGTCTTTTGTTACAATGCGCTTTGCAAGAAGTGATTTTTGTGGTGAAGGCTTACACAAGATTCAAGCAGAACCTAATTCGACCAATCGCCGACTGCAAAACCATCCGCTGATAACCAGTCAATCACGCAGTCATAGAGAAGCAAGTGACCACAATCCGAAAGGATGAAAATGCGTACTTGATTCATTGAGGGTAAACGGTGAATGGTGAAACAAAAAAACGTCACACCGTGCGATCAACGTGTTTTAGCGAACAGTATAAATATGAGCAGATGCTTGCTTGAATAGAGTTTAACTACAGCCTATCCACGTGACATCTTTCTCTCTTAAACAAGTGGAAATTATTTACAAATAATTACAGAGACGGGCAAATGGAAAGCACCTTTTAAGTGTACGCGAAAGGTTTGTCATTACACAAAGTTGCCACGTCAATTTAGTCTCTTAGACTACTGCCTCATGCTATAAGGGTTTAGACATCGTCAAGAGGTTATAAAATCGTCCGAAAATTGACGGAATCCCTGTCGCTGGAAAAGCGAGGCAACTGACGCAGATGACGTTTAGGAGAAGGAAAACTTGGAAATCGACGACTCTTTTGCAAATTATTTTTACTGTGTTTCTCAAAATAAATGGTTAGTGAGTCAGTACAGATGTGAAGGATACTAACAAGGAGTATTCACAAATCGTGGTTGTACAAGCATTTTAGGTTCACTGATCAGTACTGTGTCTTAAATATCAATGTCAGCATTTGTCATCCTTCTAGCAGGGTCGATTATCCTGCTACACGGCGTGCGCATACCAGATGACTGACAACAACTAAAAAACCAACCGTATACTCGTGGCGAAGTTTGACCAACGAACACAATACCTTTACAACCCACACTGTGGGATGCGTAAAAGCTTGCACTTTTGGGCTCTTAAAAATTAGATGCAGTTTTGCTTGAAAGAGGGAGAACGATAGGATATTAAGTCAGACAACCGAATCCAATCTTCTTGGGGTCTCACATAGCTGTTCATGGGTGACTAATTTCGCAAACCGTGCAACAGATATTTGGCTTAATATTGAGCTAACCGTCTAACACGAAGCCCGATGCTTCTTTCTGCTAACCTGTCCGTCTGAAAAATTCATCCACTCATCTTAGTTAAAGCGGATAGCCGATAAACCTGACGTCAAGGACAACAATCCGGTGTGTTAATGCAACACGTTTTTTTAAGTTTCTCGTTCACTGAACCTGGTGGTATGTATCAGAATCTCAAAAAGTAGATCACGGTAGCAGCCTCGCGGACAATCAGTCTGGAACAGTTGAAACGTACATCTATTTAAATCATGGAAGGAGAAACGAACTGAGTTTTACCACCTCCACGAATAACTCGATCGTTAAAGACAGGATGATTCAATACATCAGTGCTGACAGGTATCTAAACGAACAATGCATCGAAACCAAGCCCACAATAACGTGTAATCAGCCTCACTGACCGAAGCACGTATATCGAAAGAATAGAGAGCGAATCATGACGCATTGGTCTGAAATCCGTCTGAATTTGCAACCTCGGTGACCAAGGCCTGATCCATTGATGTGTTGTTCAGGTAATTCTGTTTCTCAGTTTGTTGGGACATCTTATAATGAGTAATCAGATAAGGAATGGTAACTGAAGACTTCAGGAAAACCAGATAAGCTCTAACGAACATAAGCGTGTAATGCGTAACGGGATTACCGTAGATGTTAGTCTCATCAGGGCTACATCATGATGTTGAGTGTGCATTTATTAATGCAGTTTGGTCATGGTATAATCTACTGGTATTGCTTCCGCAATCGATTACCCACGAAAATATATTTTATAACTTCACAGCAGACGAGACTGTTGCTGCACTTATCCGACGTTCTTCATCTTCGTACGCTGCTTCTTCCAAGCTTCTACATTTTACCATTTTTTTCACCCCCGTAAAGTTAAGAAAATTGAGCTCACTTTTACAACTGTCATTTTCCTGTGATGTTCAAAGCAGACAAGCCGTCAACATGTCAACTGTTGCCACTGTCTTACCCCATAACTTTTTCCGCTGCTTAATTAAAACTAATCTAGGCAAAATATTTTGCTCTAGTTTTTACGCACTGTGTAACACTTGAGTGACATCTACTTCACGATTATCCTGGAGCTCTGTTTCGCCACTACACAATTTTATTTCTTCAAGACCTCACCGGATGCCATGTGCATATTTGTAACCATGGCAGATTAAATGTGAACTAAACACCGCGACATAAGTACGTAGCCATCCCTGGGACAAGTCACAAAAGCTAAATGTCGTTGACGCTTGCCAGTGTATTTTGCCTTCAGTCGGATGAGTGACCAGAAATTAAATATTGTCGGCTTGTTTGTCACTTTCACCAGCCACTGAGCAGAAATAGTCTATTAATTCACTGGTCTGCTGGTTTTCAGACCTCAACTTTTGGAGTTGCACCATTAGTTAGAACTAAGGCTGACGACTGCGTTCTGAACCTCTTCGATGACCTACTTTCATTGCTATAATTACAAACAGAGCAACACTGATAGGTGAATTGTGAGAGGATTGCCTTAAGGTGCAGAGTCCACAGATGTACACAAAGCGTATATTTAAAAGCAACCAACACTCGCAGGAGATTGGCCCAACATCACCAGCGTTTGTTACGGTTTTCTCATTTGATCTAATGACAACTCAAAGATAACAATACACACGCACCCCCTTGGGGATTAGGTCAGTCGTCAGATGTAGTGAGATGAAGTTAAAATGCCCAAAGCTAGAGTCATGCGAGTGAAGAACTGATTTTCAGACTGATGAAACAAAAGTACTAGTTCGAAACTTTTCGACGTTATTTTGTTGGAGTTCAGGAGTTCCTGACTGTGAGCGGTTGGTTGAAAACGAACAATTTCGTGACACTGTCATGTTTACCTCAACCTGGGCCTAATTCGCCCTGTGTAGTGCAACGACTCAATAAATCTAAGCTCCTGGGTTTAGTCATTGTTCACCATTTTTCACGATTTCATTCTTTAATACTGGAACGACGAGGTATTTATTACTAAATAAGGAAGCGAACTCTCATTCTAGAGCTCAGACATCCATTTGTGTCTTGCTTACAACAGGGTGTATTTAATCAGGAACACTGTTTGATTGACATGGCTGCGACGGTGGTCCGAGATCCTTGTATTTTCTGTTCAGTTGATCGTTCAAACAGTCGAACATTGCAACCTGATTTTGAAAGTTACGTCGCTAAGCACTACAGACCTCCTTTTGTTCTTCATGATATTCTGAATGTTTGTCAGTTGAACAGTGTTGGAAATTAAGGAATGCTAATTCATTACAAGACTAGCTGTTATAACCGAATCTCACTGAACAGGAACGCGAATAACTGACGCAAACAGCAGTGGACGAATAGCGCGAATAGAAACTCCTTTCGATTGACTTCCAAACTGCAAACGACAAGAACCAATGGAAACATAAACAAAATAGACTCCGGATAGACAATGTATTTAACCACCAGACGCTTTGCAAAGTTACACCAGAAATTGGTCAGTATTTACAGAAAATCAATTACCTTGTGGCCGTGTGAGCGCGCGAAGAAATACTTGTATCCCACGCCGATCCATATCTCAGTAACGGCTTGATATATCTTAGTTTTGACAGCAGAATCTCGTCTTCCGGGCTAGGTTTACCCCAACCTTAGCACAAGCTTAATGTTATGAGTAGTGAGTAATATTGCCATTTTGTCAATTTTTGAAGCAATCTATTTGTGAAAAGATCAAGGCGCTGATGGATTTGAACCAGGGACAGATACCGCACTACCCTGTGCGGCATATGCTCTACCATTTAAACTACAAAACCACGCCGGGAGCTTGAAAATTTCATGATCGAACTCTACTGACCAACCAACCCGCAGTGCTATGAATTCCGAATCAGCAAGAAGGCATCTGAGTATTTGGAAATTTAGAGACATTGATGGAAGAACACTTCTTCACCACATCAATGTTGACTGATAGCACTACTCAGCGCAGAATATCAACACGAGAACTGAGTGTCGGGAACTAGACAGGCCAATTTTTTACACTAATTCCAAAGCTATTTTATCGTCAGTAGTTGAATTCTTGAACGCGAGTGTGGGATGATAACCTGTACTACCAAGAAGACAAGATGACAGGTCAGGGACGAAGTAATTCGGGTGAGATTGAACCGTAACTGAATTGTTTCAAGTTGAAATAATGCTGTATCGACTCTTCTAGGGGCGAACTGGTCCACACTGAGGCAAGCGGTCACGTGTACTGAAAAACTCAAGTTAAGGTGGCTGAGAAATATGCTGCTTCTCAAGCATTCGTAAATATTTATAATGGACTGTTCAGCGGTATACCTAATACATTAGTCCATGAGTATACACCGAGAGTTGCAGCTAGTTCCGTATTTCCAACTAGGCTATAGTTTGTCGGACTGTCAACAACCTAAATAAGCCAAATGGTACATCAGCACGTCAGTTGTTTTAATCAAACTGTACTGAGGACCCTTAATTAACCTCAATACCGTAAATTGGGAGCAGCGTACAAATCAGCGAGTTGACACAAGGTATGTACCGTTTTAGTTTCATAAGTCATAACATCCCATTTACGTTTGATAGGCGTGCCATCAGAACAGTATTGCATCTTCTATTCCAGTGTTGGTTCACAAGACATTTCTGTGAACTCTGCTCACGATGGGCATATTTGGACAAAATTTGCAAGAATGTTGAGCATGCCGTGCCAATCTTGCACACTGATTTACACATGTTACGCTTAATGAGACGTACTCGCTAATGTACTACCCGAGGATCTTGCTCCTTGTTTATCGTCAGTGTAAGTTTTCGCTGTTTTGTACATTTTTTGGCGGGCAATCACAAGAACGGTTGGATACCGTGAACGCATCGCTTGTGCCTCAGAGATCAGCGTAAAACTGTTCTTAGTAGACCCACATTTCCTCCTGCAATTAGCGTGATGTCTTTGTCACACAGGCGTATTATCACAGCCTATCATCGTTTGGCACATTGCAGCCAGTGAAATCGGGGATGGGTTGAAGGAATCAGCATGTTTGTACGCAAATTTTTTAGCCTCGAAAAATGTACCTTCTGTTACGGCTATAAGCCAGCTGTCCGGTACTGGAACTACATGGCTGTGACAGAAACATTTGATTAGCACAGTGTATTTTCACAAACGGTTTCGTTGTTTGTGACTCCCAGTTCAGTTCGGTATGCCTAATAAGCTGACCACGAGTTGAACGATATTACAGAAGTCATATTAGCTTTATCAGCACCATAGACAACGAAACATCACACCATGAATTCCACAAATGTTATGTAGCCATAAAGAAGTAAAATTTCCTTAAATTTGAAGCAAAAATAGAGAATGAACCCAAAAACCACAATAATCTATAACCGAACGTAAATTTGCAACATCAAGGTGTCTACACTCGATACACAGACAAGTGAGCAGTGAACGTAAGCAGGACGCTGTCAAATGGACACCTTCCTTGCGGTCTACATTGCTACCCGTCATTTATTCGCCATATCACCTAATGCGGGAGTGGACCAGCCAAGAACACAGGAGTAAAGTATACCACTGAGTACAAAGAGAATTTCTAACCAGAGTATGAGACGAAATAAAATATTGGTTGCTGCCCTAGTAAAACCTAAATGCTCAAGCCTTATAGGCTCGTCAAACTGAACAAAAAAACATTACAGAATGACATGCAGTAGCAATGCAAATTTAGTTATGACCGTTGAAATTTGGTTCCCTCCATTCGAACGCCGTAACTGGTAACTTTTGTGCTGAACAAGAACAAAACTCTTTCTTAGGTTTCTGGACTTTTGAACTGTACATCTGTTGATCATTATTGACTAGCAGTACGGCGTTACAATTTCCCCAGTCGTTTTCGATGCTATGCAAGACAAGCTATACCTGTTAGCTTAAAAGGCTTTTCAAATTCAAACAATGACGCTGTGAAGCCCGGTTCACGTCGAATGGGTGGGATATGAGTTCATAACACTTTTACACGTGTACAGGTCTGACATTGAGCTTTCACTACTAACCCGACTTGTCATGTAAACAATCGTCCAAATCATTGGGGAACACTTGGAAGGTGAGCTGGTACAGACAACGCATTACATCTAACAAACCCACCCTACTAAGTAACCCATCGTTGATTTAATTTTCCAACAGTTTCATCAGCTTCTGTGTCAGAATTTTGTTATGAATTGACCCACACAGGCTTCCTGATAGTACCCGTATAAATCTGAAAACAAAAACACTCGATTTCATTGTGTGTGTGTGTGTGTGTGTGTGTGTGTGTGCACAACTTCGCGGCGTATAAATCAGCTGATGGTTGACCCGTTAACTTCATCGTCAACTTCCGACTAAATAAAAAAACAAGTGAGAATATAGTGCAGGACTTTTGGAGTTCGGTTCTTATTTTCACTTCACTGAATCAGTTCTGAAGAATCTGTTGACAGCCCGGAATTAAATAGTTGTTGGCGGAAGTTGGACTGACAGTAGCGAAAGAGACGTTGTTCACTATAATCCTCCCTCGCCGCAGACCATTTCAGACCCGCCTATTTTGAGTCACTTGTTCTGACAGGTTGACTGACCTTGCTGGGATTCTTATTGTATGTTTGTCAAGGGGTACATCCATGTGGGTGCCAAACCCACTTTTAAAGAAAACTGTTCCTATATCAGCATTATTAGAATAAGAGTCTATGTTTGAATAGAAACAGACCAATGTGGTTGAGTACAGTTTCGCACAGTAAGATGTGATGGAGACAGTACCGAAGTTCTACATAACTGTGAGTGGAACATATGATGAAACATTTTTCTCCCCTTTACTAAATCTTGTAGTGTAACCAGTACAAAGAGAGGTACACCAGAATAACCCATCTACCGTCTGCTTACATTGATCCTACAAATAACGATTTCTTGGTTGGTTTCAATTAGTTGGATATTCTTTTACAACTCATTTAAAGTAAAATAACGATCAGGAATAGTTTATGTAAATTCCCAGATTAGGTTGCTACAATTGTAGAAAATTAGAAAACTAAAAGAATGTTACTGATAAAAAAATAAATGAGGTTTAAGGCAATTTGGCAACAAACAATCCAAACTTCTTTATGGTGATGAGCACAAGCGATGCACAAACAGAAGGCAATATATTATCAAGTTGTCGTGTGGGTTACGGGCTTGAGCTCGGTCATGACAATCCCAAGGTTTAAACGAAACGTTTTTAAACATGTAAATCTAGGCGGTGTACCTGGATTGCTACCGCCTGAGCTTTAGTTAAGATACCCTGCCTGAACACGCCGTGCGGTAGGTAGGGCTTGGTGGACGATATTAGACGCTTCTTCCGCGTCTATGGATCGGTCATAATCCACCGGTTGGACCGGGGTGGAGATGATTATATTCTTGTTTCGCAGCGAAGGCACGTCGGGCAATGTTCACGAATTCTGTCTGGTATACACCTGGTAGTTGGGCATATAAACGTTAAGCCACAGTGATGGTCAGATGAATAGATCAAAAATGAAATAATGTTGTCAGAATTATCTTTCAGGATAAGTGGTAGATTTTTTTTCAGTAGAATGTCACAGCAGGACTTGCAGCATAATGTGTTGCCGATCGTATCAGTCGTTTAGCGAGTTGTTAATTCCGCTGTTGCATCACTTTTTGGGAGGTAGTGGTGCATAGACTTCTCCTTATAAACGGTATCAACTGAGGTTCACAATACTCTCTCTCGCACGTTTTACCTAATGTACTTATCACATAAGGCATTTCAATATGAACATTCCGTTTTCCTGAAAAAAGCTGCACTCGGGACCAGCTTTGGAATTAGGTGGACGCACTCCAATTGCGTACGCTGGTCAGTTGATCGCACAATGTTCGTATATAGTGTAAACCAAACATCACTCATAACTTATGGTGGTTTTCATATTCACACAGTGTTCAGGCGAACGCTTCCGAAAAGGAGCGTTGGACTAGATATTCGCTCATTGTTAACGCTTGTCAGTACCACGTGTCCGTGGAATATGAGAAGGTATCATTTCAGTCGCTTCAAACAACTAAGATAACTGTGCGACAACAGTGTATGTCAAGGACCTGTGACACTGCAATCATCCTGTGTCCTGAGCTCAGCTGTTCAAAAACCTAGATGACTGCAGAAGCATACTGCAAACAGAGACTATTCAACCGACCCCGCCATGTAATTTAACAAATTTAGTAAATGAGAACCAATCAAGAGCGATCAATTTGCGGAAAATTCGTTAGAAATCTGCCTGCTGCTATGCTACAACTTGTACCAATATCCACGTCGTTCTTTAGCCTAAGCCAACTCAAGGAATGGTTACCAAATGTTACCGGTTCCGTTTGACTTCGAACTTGTACGCGGTTGGTTAGCGTGTATTTAGTAGATCCAAACCAGTTTTCATGCTCATAAATGAACGAATCTTCGTTGCCTTTTATAGTTCATTCAATTCACGAACATTACAAACACATATCGTACCACAATTAAAGAATATACCATCAGTTACGTTTCACGATATACGCTTTAAGTGCCTTAACAAGTCACCTAATTTATTTGATAAGTCTTCCTGATAATTCAGCGAATTAGGTTGACACGGCGACTCATAGATTCTGGCTCCCGACTTACGGTTAACCAATCCATACTGACGGGTAAATGTAGGTTTGATGCAAGTTCTGTATTGACGTGCGCTACCTGTTTGACAATGTTTTCTGGGCTTATTTGAGAGAACCACAGGTGTGTGGCGACTACCAATTTATTTTGAAACATGTTCTTATGGCGAGTCGTTGGTCTGCACGATTTTCCGGTGTAAACCACTCACACTTTGATGAGTCAGCATTCAAGTTGCCTCTTTTTGCTGACGCGGTCATTCTTACTTACGTTGCAACGCTGAATAAGAGCAGGTTATTAGTTACGTGTATCAGTGATAAGCAATTATGTGGAGGATACACACTCTTTTTCGTTCATGGTTACCTAGGCTATTGATTAGTCCGAGGATTTTCGACCAGACTCCTCTCTACGAACACAGCGCCGGTGCTTTCGCAAGTTCTCTTAAATGTGATTGGAATTAATTGTCTGTGCCGTACAGACTAGAGTTTTCATCTAGCTAGTTGTGAGGGGAAATGGCAGAAAGGGTGTCAGTAAGTGACAGAATTATCAATACAAACCACATTTATCCGTGGTTGGGATGCAATCTATTACGAGGCTAGCCATCTGTCTAATCCATGACCCTGCAACCTTAAATAACCATTAGAAATTTTTCTATAGAATTAACCCAAACCTTGATCATCGTTTAAAATTTAAGACTGTTTCATCCTCCAGGTCACCGTTTGTTATGTACCAGACTAATTTTGAACAGCTAGAATATGAGACGACTTTTAACGCTTCCGCCAAACTATTGCAACCGGCCCAGAGTGAAACAAATGTTCAGTTTCAATCAATGGACCCTCAGCTTATTAAACGTCTGTATTTCCCTGAATTAGGAGTACTATTTATTCCAATTCTTCAACGCAAATATTCCAAAGGTCTATTTGCTACTCAAAAACCAAGAGGTGTTTGTCTGAAAACCATTTTGCATGCTATCATTAGATGGTCATTGTTATTCCAGTAGTCCGGCAGTTCCTGTCTATCCTGAAGAGTACATCATGAGCGGTGGGTGATAAATCATCATAACGATTCCGAAGCTAAGTATTCTACCGTCGAGGGGTCAGTCGAACTTGTTCGAATGCAAGTGTGCTGTCGTTGTTGCGCACGTTTGACTTCTGCGTGCATTATTCATTTGTTCGAAAAAATAATCGTTTGGGAATCAAATAGCGCCTGTATTGATAGTTTTTCCGCCTGGAAAGCACAAAATATGACTTGTCAGTGTGTTCACTTGGTAAGAGACGTTTCATCGTCGTTTTGTGTGTACTTTACAATCTGAATAATAGATAGTACTCATGTTCTGTAAGTGAGTAATAGCAAAGCTATTGATCAACAAAAATAGTCACAGTCTAAGAAACAAAATATAACCATATAAATACAGTCGGTGTGTGGTTGATATACTGTTGAATGAATGAAAAATTTGCAGGCTGGTTTATATTCTCTATTTTAGACAACAATGGACTGCTTGTCACAACGAATTCGACAGGGCATGCTCGACTTGTAACACCATTCTCGATAGTAGTATATCAGGCGTTGATTAACAACCTATGAAATGTACTCAACAGATGTCAGTTTGTCGATGTAAAAGCCTTTCATTAAATACACTCCCACACTTACTTTTCATGTCAGTTAAACGTTTCTGCACCAGGCATTGTTTTGATCGAAACCATAGTCTTTTGGCTAAAACCAACAGAATGCCAGGCAACCACATGTTCTTGAATTTTACCGACGTCATTAATTACATTGGGAAAAGTGGATGAGTCTCGCTTACAAGGGCGTGTGGATTTAGTGCTGATCAAACAATCCATCCAACATAACACTGTGTCGTTGCCAACGGGATGTCAGTAGTTGTAGTAGACATATCCCTACTTCATCTAGTTTTCTACCCCTTCTTTGACGGAATTGTTTTCACGTCACTATTGGCTGTTCAAACTACAGTGCCGTGTAGTCATACTAATGACCGTTTATACACGTGTACACGCGTCATTGAAGTTTCAACAGTGTATACACCTCACTTCTATTGGGACTGTCTTACGCACACGTTTCAAATAGAGGTGGTCAATAGACGTACTCCTTTTACAATGGACAGTATATCAATTATCATCATATTCAGAGAGTCCTTTCAAAACAATCTCAGAACTAGGAATCTATTTTTTTTGCAAGATATTCACCACTGTTACTCAGATAGCTCGTTAACTGCTAATTCAAAAATAATGATCTATATGAACGACTTGCGTTTGATTTGTAAAACGGTATGCGTTTGAAATACAAAAGTTCGTAGAGTAACTCAGGAAAATGGAGAACAGTTGCAAAAATTTTCGTCCCCGGGCATAACTGCTGTGTATTGTGGAAGATTTATGTTAAACACGTCTGAAAGAAATCAAATTATCGCTTTATTTGCGTGAAATATGACAATTCAACGTCATTTTATAGACGGCTTCCATGGATTAATTAACAGTTCATCATGAGCCGTGATGCTAAAGCAACAGATAAACGACCAAACAAAACATAAGTGGAAATTTTGGTAGGCATTTTGGTGTTAGATTATGTACAAAGCGATCAAGATATTGGGAACCGGAGATTATATACACATTGTAATTAGATAGATTAAATGAACGCTAACTAGGTGAATTTGATTAAAAACGGACTAACTATTAAAATCGTAGGACACAAGAATAATTAGTAAGAATCTTGTTTAAGAATTTATTGCATGCACCCAAATGCCCTGAAAAATGTGACAACACAATAATGGGGATTGACTTGTATAGAAGAAGCTCAGAGATCTCGGTAAAAAAATCTAGTCCAGTTCGACAAGATGAACATAGAAGCAACGAGTAAACCAGTATAATCAGCGTGGATGATCACGAACCCGGACGTATTGTTCTGCTATGATGTGAGGATTCAAAAAAGATTTTCATCACTACACATGAAATGTCAAATCAAACTCTAATAAATACGAAAGGAATAAAGTCAGGATATTTGGGTCCAGAGGTAGGAAATAATCAGTTGTTTAACCCAATCACACAGTGGTTTTGGAGTTGTAGTTTGTCCAGAATGAGGGAAGTCGTCACAATATCAGTGAATCCATATATAGTTGCTTGTAATTGTTTAACTTCATTTGTATTTCCACGCTTCACATAAATTTGTTTCGAAACTGTTGGTCCTATGGTAGTGGCAGGCCGGTAGGTGAATCGGGGCCTTTAATGTCAAGCTTACACGTAACCGTCGCTAACTGTGCACTCACTTTTGCAGACTGTGTATCCAGCTCATAGCCGTCTCGAAGTTTTCATTTAAGCATCATGCGCATTTCACTTTGACCTTGCTCGTTTGTTTGATGTTGCTTAACTCGGATATCTCTTTCACTTATCTCCCAATGCTCCGATTTCCTCATGAACGATCCCTTCGATTTTTCTTGTTGTTTGCAGCTGACCGGCCATGTGTATTGGTATACCAAGATAATGCGGTTAAATATTCCACTGAATGCTGGAACAGCTGTCTCCGAAGTGTTCACCTATCGCAGTGTGAGCGCTAACGGCTATGTGAACATATTTTTTTACATATACGACGCTAAAGCCACTGCCGAAAATAAAGGGACTCATAGGGGTCACTTAATTCATATACAATTGACAACTCGATCGATATTGAAGGGCAATTCGTCAAAAATGATCGACATGTACGTCACAACGTTGTGCCCTAGTTTCAAACAAGTTTGTGGGCTCTACGAGCTCTAATGAGAGCGAAACTCGAGTTCAATGCTTCTTTTCGAAAGGGGCCGACTGGAAAGTCTATGGAAATGCGACATCTGCGATCAATTTTGGGTGATGTTCAGTCCGTAAGAAAATTAAAATCCCCTACTACTCAGCATTAAAGTCTATGAGAGTTCATACTTACCCAGTGAGCAGTAACAGGTTGAAGTGGGAAAACCGTCACAATGTCATGGATAAATATATTTAGAAGAAGATTGTGGGTTCAGCGACTGGATGGAGTGAACATTCAGAGAGGTGTTCTTGATTAAGTGGGTTTGTCAGATCTCTATCCGGAACTGGCAAGCTAAATGTCGACTGATGCGTTTCTCCGTTACAAACTTTTGTGAAGAAGGTCTGCATTATTGTTTACTACTCTTTGTTTTCCTTTTATTTCCCCGAATAGCTGTTTTAGACTGCGCAATAGCAGCTCTCTTTTGTACATAACGAGTACTTGATTAACAAACGTTTTTATGATTGACAGAGCAAGTGAATGGTAAATATGTACACACTGATAAATCAGCATAGCAGTTATCGTTTAATGGATTCTGTTCATTTGCGATCACCACATCCACATTCTGGCCTCGGTCACAGTTTTACTCTGCACCTGGTCCATAAAACCAGTCTTAATCTATTAAAATGCAAGCTATTCTATCTAACCAGTTTCCAAGTGAAATAAACTACTGATCGTTTTTAAACTGATTTGTCCCATGAATTTTGCGCCTATTATTACTCTAGTTACTTGTAATAAGGTTGCGGTAATTTTTGGCCCATTTACTGTATTGTAAATTATCACTGCTATTCGTTCGTCGACGCTAGAACATACCGGCCACTTGATTCCCTATATGCCTGACGATACATGTGTACACGCTAGAAAGAACTTGTCGAAAAGAAACTTCTTCGCGATAGCTTTTTGGAAAGTAACTTCAGGGACACTTTCTACAGATATGTACTCATTCATTTCAGTTAAGTCCTTTGATATTTTCGGGTACACGGAGTGTGACTTTGGGAAGGACCACTAGAGAAGAATTACATCCATCCAGCAACAACTTTACGTTTGCACTGAGTATCTTCAAGGAAGAAACAAGACTCTCAGAACCATGCAGGAAACACCTTTTGTAGGTTGAAGTGAACGTAATCTCCACAAGAAAGAGACTTTAAGGCGATCACACTGGACCAAAATCAGCTTGACTGCACAGTAATCTTAGGGCGGACCAACAAAATACATTGCCTCAAGTGTAAGCGATCTTCAAACAACAATCTAGCAGACTTGACTCTGACTATAGGTTGGTTTATTCATCGACAGTTTTGTTTCCTAAACAATGCCAAATCAACGCCCGAACTGGTAGCTCGGACTTGTGAGCGACACTTTTCAGGTATGGTCTCTAACAAACTTGGATGTTTAATGAACACCACAGATTTCGTGCACTTGGAATTGTTAACTCGAGTGAAGCAGATTAACGTTAGATTAAGGTTCTTTCATCGGAAAACCTAAAGAGCGGGCCCCGATTGACTAATATTGTTGAGCTATCGAAAACAGAACTGTACCAATGACCCTCAACAAGCCGTAATCTTCCACCTCTTACTACATTTCTTAACACGGTCTTAAGGCCGGGTTATACATTGATTATAATGTCGTTTTGCTGGTCAAGAACAACTGGGTTTAAATCATTATTACTTGGCTGTTACTTCTGTCCGCGGTTTTGACCAAATCCCGACCATTGTACAACTATGCTACTGCATAGCTGTCGAGTATTCTGGCAGCCGGTTGCTTTGTTGACCTCGAAATCTCATCTTTAATCTTTATATGCCACATTTGTAATTGTCGTGACAAACCTCAATTAAGGATCGCTTTTTCGTATAGTCCATCCTAAATAATAATTGCCATAAATCCTGAAGGTTCAAAATTCGGCTGTCAGTATAAATGACCGGCAATACCAGACCAACAGTAAATTCAATTGAGGGATTTATTAACGATTCTGTCTCCGAAACAATAAGCTAGGGTGTCGTTAATCCCAATCCTGGTACTACTGAAGTAGAACATGCTAGCAGACAAGTCGACCCCCATGTCTGCAAAACAACCGTCCCAAGATCCGGTACTATAATTCCAAACAGTGTTCCAGAACACCCGATTGCATGTTAACAGTGCACAAAGTAGCATTCATCGGAAACTGACCAATCAAAGCATACCTCTGTCCGAATTGTAATCGGCCTGGGTACGAAAAACTCACACTTACTTAAATAAGCCGTATCGGTTGCCCAAACGGAGCGTCTTTCTGTCACATTCCCGTCACTTTAGCTCATCTAATAAGTGAGCAATTAACGACGATGATATGTGATGTATTCGCAGGTATCCATCAGAGCTCACACCAACAAGTCATTCATTGGGAAGGAGTTGGTCTTTATGTGGTAAACACAGCTTTATAGCCGAATCAAGCATTAGAGGAGGGTAGTAAAACTTACACACAATTCGTTTAGAGTGACATCTTCGGACGGTCGGGTTGCCGTTCACACTTACCAAACAACTCAAAGTTAGGTGTCGTACTTTACAACGAAGTAGACCGGGGGATGGTGAAATGTGATTGGGGGTGGACTTGTCTAATCTCACGACTCACGTTTTCCTAAGAACTGAAGTATAAAAAACTGACCAGCACCCATTTGGCCGGCACCGATCAGAATGCTCTTGCTTACAACTCTCAAATTAATAAACAGCAAATTGAGTGTGGTAGGCTAAGAAGAGTTGACAGTTAATAGCCCAATCTTCTCCTACGAATCCCTTTTCTGGACATCGAAGTACACTTACAAACACATACACAAACAATTTTCCCCTTACCAAGTAGGCTGTAAATTTGACAGAGTGAGTGCACAGACAAACTAATTTGGTCATAAAACCGACATTTGAACGTCACTCATCGACCAAACAGTTAGTCAGTCATTTTGTCTGTCCCTCTGTCTATTTTTCGGTTAGTTACTTACTTTTATCGTTACACATTGACAGTGGGATATCACTTCCTCACGAGTCCCTACAGGGAGACAGTGGAGTCTGCGTTAATTAATTTAACAAGTAGAGTAGGATGGAAATACAGCCGGGCCAAACCAGACGAACTCACAATAGCTCCCTACAAGTTGAAGTCTGAAAAAAAATATATCGGACACTTTATTATCTTTCAAATGGAAAGACGTAGAAGACTCTCCTTCATACAAACTTTTCCAAAAGAGAACAGTAACATAATGTGAGTTTAAATTATGGTTCTTTTACTAGGATACGCCAGTTCCTGGATTAGAATCCACTCGGGCCCGGGGAATTTGGAAAACTCACCAATGAAGCAGCGCCCAGACAACCTGTCGTCCATCTCTTTTTTTTCTGGCGATTCTATCTATATACCAGGACAATTAAAAAACTGAAATGAGCTGTCTGCTTGAACTAGCATGGCGTCACATCAACGTCTTAACCTAGCTGGCGTAAGCGACGGTAGTTTTAAAAATGTTTAATGGTACTTGCTAATTTTAAGTAGTATAATTTTCGTTAAAGCCAAGTGGTTGGTTGAATACAATAAGTATCAAGCATCGCACATCCATTGCTGTCGCGAGTGCCAAAATTTAAAATGATGCCACCGACTCCCAAAACTCATTCTCAAGTAAAAATCCAACTGTCCTGATCTCTCTTGTTTGGACTTACCATGTCAAAACAATTAATCTGAAAGGTGAACTGACACCCGACTCACGACATGAATCTGAAGGAACAGCACGTTGAAGCAGACAGACTACAATATGCAATGTCAGAAAGTGCCACTTCAAAGGTAATGTGGAACAAAGCGCCCACGTGATTGTAAGGACATATCTGTCAATATTTATTAAGTGGAATTTTCCGCCGAACTCGTTTATGGCAGATAATAATGGTGTCTGATCCATAGGTTTACACTGAGGAGAGAAAAATCGACATGCTATTATTGATGCTGCTCAAAACCAAAATGTGCTGGAAGATTTACGTGAGTAAGGGAAAACGAGCGAGAATCAAACGCAAGGAAATAAAAGAAAACCGAATGATCTGTAGACGTATTTTCGTCTAGTACAAAAGTAAGCTGAAACAACATTCGGACAGAAGTAAGAATCCGACGATTTATGAGGACTGTCCGGAGAGGTAGCGCAGAATATTGAGACAGGGGTTGATTTTCGCAGATGAGATTCTCGAGCAAAACTGATTTATTTGGTCGTCAAATAAAACACGAAAAAACTTTCTCATAACAACCTAGTGCACAAGCGTTTTACTTATTAGAGGGATCGGGAAAAAACATGGGTAAAGCAATACTAATTCCGACGCCGAAAAAATTATCAAGTTACGCTGGTAGCTGCTCGCTAAGATTACACTCAAACATCAGGGTCTATTGTTGGAGGATGAAGCCCTGTATACTTTACTCTGTTTTTTTTGCAACAAGACCTGAAATAACGATTTTGACCATTAAAAGAATGAACTGGTTGTATATGCTTGAGCAGTATCTGTCTCACCACATCGCATGAAAGTGTAATAAGGGGTTCCGGAAATGTCAACTTTTCACGAGCGCATATGCCTGCTTCCAAATAACTTCGAGGAAGTGAATTGTTTTTTCTTGTCTCGGCAAGATAAATGGGTTCAAAGGCTTCCATGTAATCTTCAATTCCGCGTGAACTAGCATGATTTTTGAAATCTTCCAAATTTTAGTGCCTTATAGTGATTTTCTTAAATGACGGGATACCAACTGTTGTATTCTGGAGCCAGGCACCTTGAAGTGCAACAAAACAGTTCGACTCCCAAAATGGGCTCGATAATATACTGAAAACACAACGACAGCTAACGAAAGTGCATTTTAACACTTAAATGTGGCCAATATGCAGTCAGACAGATAATATAGCTAGAGTGTTCAATTGCAATCATCACAGTAAACGAATACTCAAGTTCGACAATACGTCGATAAACAAACGTAGAGCGGAAACCGCGTCCTCTAATGGGCGTGGCACTTGTTACTCACCATTTCATCATCCTCGTTCTAATTCCATAGAAAGAGGTTTAACATGTGTTAAAAACACAATGAAGTTGTTTCTTGAACGGAATAATAGTAAAGTCTGCAGTACATAACGAAGAGAAATGGACAGGTTTGCAAATAGTATTCAGCGTTTGTGTGGTGTGGATTGGCCCACCTCTGTGAGTTAACTTACGTAAAGTGGAAGCAAGCATATAATCCCACGTAGGTGACACAGGAGTGGATACTTCTCCGGTGAGCTGCCGATTTGTCGAGGTTCGTAGACTTCATAAGCGATGAGGATGGAACGTGCTAGCGCCACAGTTTGGCAAAGGTCACCCATTACAGTCATTGTGAAAACTAGAGTAATGTAGAGTCAACAACAACAACAGCGTCCTTCAAATGCATCTTCAGCTAAAGTCATCAAGATAAAATTCCCTTGCTTCTCCGACTAACAGGTTAGCTGCCTTTCACTCAATGAATAACAATAAAGTGTTAATAACGGTGCACCGTGCTAGGTCGGATGATCCTGATAAAAAAAAACAAAGACTGATCGTTTCTTCCTGAATGGTAATTAACAGAACATAACGGGTCATCAATTAGGGGTGTCTGTCTATCACTGTGGAGCGTAACTCAGTCTGTGTATCATGTGGAATCTGTATACAGTCAGTTGCGAAATTTTGTTCCGTATTCCTCTGATGTAACCTAAACTTTCCGTCTACAGAAAAACATCCGTGTTCCTTAAAGTTACATAATATAAACATATGTGAAGCAAACATTCTATGAGTTACCAATGACTGAAAAAAATAACTACTGGCTGTATGTCGTGCTCCGGTCGAGAACTTCAGGCCATTGGCCTGATGATGTGTTGTCGCCGGTTTCTATGTCTTCACCTTGGTTCACTGCCCGATGGGATACCGAGTTACTGGTTTCAACCTAGGTTTGTGATAGCACTTTGGTGGAGAACTTGTATTGCCACCGTTTTTCAGTAACCCCAAAACAGGCTTTTGGTCGACTCTGTAAATTAGGTCTGAGCTGGCTAAAACAAAATCTGACGAAATAATCAGTTGACCAAATAACCTATAAACCAGGTTTGAAAAACTAGATAATTACTTGCAAAATAGACGAAAAAACAGAACAAACTTGCATAATCAAATTAATCTTAATTTCCTGCTGCATTTCGCCAGTTTATTGTGATACTACTGGATTCTAATAGTAGCTCAATATTTATACACAAAGTTCATGTAGTAGCTCCAGAATAGAAAATGTTTCATACACAAGTGACAATCTTCGAATAACAAGCGTTTTTAGGGCTTGGATGTTCCATACCATGTGTGTGTATGTCAACCTACCTTTGCATCCTTTTCCACAGGATCTGCTAAAATTTGTTCTCGTTATCTCTGGAGACAATCGAGTTTTTGTTCTGTATAAACCACAGTATCTCAATACGACCTGCTTCTAAGTATAAATTTTTGGTTCATTATTGTTAGTTCTGCCTCGTCGTAACGGTGGTACGACGAAGCTTGTGACACAGTATATAAATTGGGCGACCTGTTAACACAAGTGATTTAGATGCTACCGTTTTGGTTTTATTCCAATCTGCCGACTGTTGATTACAGGGTGTGCATAGTGAACAGGTGTAACGTTCGTCATTGGTGACTTGCGACGAAGTCTTCAGTGACTGTCTCGGTTGAATTATTTTACAGCAACGTGGGCCTCTGTCAAATTCATGATTTTTTAAAAGTGTCGGTTGCAAGTAACGGGAAGTGATACGGATCTTCGTTTTATCCCGCAAAATATCGCCGGCCAACTCCGAAACCACAACCGCCAAGTAATCCAACAAAGAAACGAGACAGACCTGAGCACCAACACCAGCACACATTGCATAGTTGTGAGTGCGCAAAAGATGGCGCACACGGCCCACGAGGAACTGCAGACCAACATAGATCCACTCGGTCTTCGACTTTGCGCAGGTTCTAACAACTCTGTTGTTGCGGCTCATTTTCAAGTTGTTAAGCAGAAAAAGACAACCTATTCTGCCGCACCTGACCTATTACGCTACATCGACGTGATGGTCATACGTGTGTATTGCATCGATCAGGAGGGCTATGCTGACTAGGACTTCGGTCCTTCGAGGTATAAACATGTCAAATAAGTCAAAAGGGGGAGGAGCAGACGAAAATCAGTTGCACTAATAAGGTTGCTGTGTCGTATTAATGACTGCACAGGAGTGTATGGTCCTATGGGCGTGCAGCGGAACTACGTTTATAGTTGAGGAACTTCAATGTTCTGGATAAGGAAAAGGAGTATTATTCAACAAAGTCAGAAAACATTCGGTATAATTCAAAAACCCGATGTAGATTCGAATACATTCCTTGCACGCAGCAGTGGTTCGAATCAGACAGTATTTCAAATTGAACATCACTCACAATTGATCGCAGCTGTCGCATTCCCATAGACTTTCCAGTCGGCCCATTTCGAAAAGAAGCACTAGACT
>LUCH01000162.1:0-13882 GCA_013368495.1 Paragonimus heterotremus
ATGCTTGAAACCAGGGCCAAGGAACACATCCCAAACCGATTGAGAGTTGCAATGTCTTACCCTCCAATGAGTGACATTCAGCGAGGACGAAACCCCGCTTCATCCACTGCAAAGCACTTATCGACCACAGGTCACAGTGTCAACACCGCATCTTCGTTTAAGATCTTGATGAACGCTCACAACTTCTGAAGTATATTGAAACTTTGCTGATTAGCCGTCAACAGCCGGTCCTATGTGCAGAAAAGCAACTGACTGTCAACCCTCGTTTACCGTGAGTTTGACCGTGAGTTTGACCGTGAGTGCCAATCACGATCCAGGCTAATTTGTTATTTTGACCGTCCCATCTAAGTCTTGTTTCGTTTTGTTTTCATGTTAGTCACACGTTTACAACTGATGAGAGGGTGCGAAATGAATTCATATCATAATTTGTGTCTTCTGACTATTCTATTCAAATTATATAATATACTTCGACATTATTGCACGCGTTGGTTATTCCGATTCATGTCTTACGTTGAGATTGGTAACTGCTCCGTCCGGTTGATTTAAACCATGATCAACGCCTAAGTATGTAGTATGCATTCACACTAGAAGCTGCACGATGCACTTGACTTAAACCATGAGCAACGCTTAATTATGCAGTATGCTTTCGCACTATTCGTTACTCCCTCCGGTTGACATAAATTATGATCAATGCCTAAGTATTTAGTATGCGTTCGCACTACTAGCTGCTCCGTCCAGTTCGCTTAAGCTATAATCAACTCTTAGTTATGCCGTACTTATTCACCCTAATAGCTGCTTTGTCCAGTCGACTTAAAATATGTCAAACTGTGCTCCATGCTTAGACACCTATAACTGCTCCGTCCATTCGTCCTACCTCACGAGTTATGCCGAACTGCGCTCAATGCGTACACACCTATAAATGCTCGGTCCATCTGTCCTACCTTACGAGTTATGCCAAACCGTTCCCTATGCTAAAACACATAGGTGGACGAGTGAAATCACTAGGGACAAAAACACGAGGATAGAATCTTGGATTGTGTATTTGATAATTGTGGATGAATGTACATACTACCTTCACCTTTTCCCAGCACAAAATGTAGCCTCCGGTTTTCATATGTTATTGATGTTCTCCCGGATGGTTGAAACCGTGTATCACATGGAGTCTTCATCATCATGTCGTCAATCGCAAGTGATATCTGAAAGAAATTTGTGAACGCATATATGAAGGGACTCAGTTTCTGCAATTATATCAACAGAATAGTCTCTCCAGGTGATGTCGATTCGCGCTTTCCTCGGCCCGTGTGAGAGCGTCACATTGTCAGTGGACCGGTCTAAGTCAACAACCGTTGCGGGTGGTATGTGCACTCCATTATCACTGGGGAAGTGAGAACGACGGCTGAAGTAGATGGAACTGACAAAAATAAGGATTCGAAACGTGCACTTACTAAGTGACTGAGGTTGAAGCTGATTGCCGCGGAATAGACACTCGTTTACGTCTGTCATTTTGATACATTTTGGGTGAAAAATCAGCTGGTCGATATCACAGCAATAACCGTCCATCTGTACCGGGTCGCCGCAGTGTCCACATGGCAGTCCTGATGTAGGCTTCTTCACCCGCCTCGGTTGCATACCACTTGCAGTTGAACCCATCGGGAAGTCGTATAAAGGTAAGCTAGTATCAGCACGCTCCATTATCTTACTAGCAAAAGCAATGATGATGTTCAAGCAAGCCACTACCGTACGGCTGTTGCAGTCATGCAGTTTTTCGAGTGCACGATGAAGGGCCTTATAGTGGTGGTGGAAACTGGTTGCAGCAAGCGGCCGAAGCTGCCGGCCTATCAACCGCCGAATTGACAAATTGTATGCTGCAAGCCACCATTCATGAATGGGGACCTCACCTTCATAAAGGAAAATGAACACTACAAGTCACCTTACCGTAGGGCTAGAGAAGTTTATAAAACACCAACAGAATGTGAATGCATGGAAGCCAAATTATACGGTGGAAAGTGCATTCACATGTGCCGTGTATGCTATCGACAACAGAAGCGCCGTCATCTTATTGCACTTGAAACTGCAATGTTCAAAGTGATCACTAGAGAAGTGCTTACCCGGCACTTAGACACTGTTTCGAATGGGAGTCGTGGAGCCCGTCCCTTCCGATGCTTTTGGACAGGGTGACTTGTGAATGTGGTTATTCTGTGAAGAATCTTCTCCACGTACCGGTCCGCCCCCACAACCTCACGATGATCGCACCCATAGGTCGTTTGTATTTCATACTCCCGTAGCAGCCACTCACTTTGGTTTCATATTTTCTGAATGGTGACGGCTAGGAAGTCTCTTGGGTGCGTTTTCTTCTTCAACCGCCCGTTCGCGTTCTCCGGCCTGTTATTCGTTCGATTGCCGAGGTGGACAACATCGCCTTGAGCATGGATGGCTTACTTCGGCTTCATGTACAGTCAATTACACAATTAATTTAGAAACTTTTTGTCCGTTCGGCTGATGATGTACATGTCACGTTTAAACCCACGGTTAACAGTGTGACAGTGCAACTTACTATTCCTCATTATCCGCCGTAGCCATTCGGTGGAAGAGAAAACGACTGCGAAAAGAGTTTGTCTTTTAACAAATATGACGGACGAATTTCGCCCACTTACAGGACCACGCATACAGCCGAACACAACACATGGGCTACCCTTATCTGTGTAGCCATCTTATCCATGACAAGTGTTTTCACCGCGATCGGCCCGTCCATCATTTCCCGAAAAATTTCGAAAAGTCTAGGTAGTGAAGCACACTTTTCACTACGAACGTACCCGTACATCGCGGGTCGGCCGTGCCCCATACCGTCTGTCACTAGGACCTAGCATAACTTCCAACTTCAAAAATACAAAAAATATACAATGGCTTTCCTGTGCCTGTTTGTCCCGTGAGTTGCATCCATATTCACATCGTCGGAATAGTTCAGTCTGCATTAGCTGGGCGAAGCAGATATGCGTATATTGGTTGCCTTCATCCTTCAGAGTGCGCATTACACCTATAGCACTAATCACCGACAGCACCCCATCAAGGTTCTCTAACATACAGTGATCAATCTTACATGAAAAACTCACTTGATATTGTAGGTTGTAATTTGCGGCGGATGTTTTCAACGTCAGCGGTTGTGATAAACTTCCCGTAAACATCCGCTACATATTGCTTAATGTTGGCAGTTGGTGTGTTGTAGTGGAACAGACTGTTGCATTCGCTCAATTCACCGACGGGGAGTCCACGATGCGAAGGATGAGACTCAGATAACAGACGTTTGCAAGGGTGGTTTTGCCCCAACTCGAAAAAGCTCACAACCAGACACACATCTCGTCGGACCACATGAAATCGTGATCTGCAACATGTGTCGCGAGAACTGGTTCGTTAAAACTAACAACAGTTAGCCCACTAGACAGGTTTCACACCCCTGCATACACCCCTACGTCTTTTGTACTTTGTATAACAATAATAAATAGGCGCGGCTTTCAGGAAACCAAGTCAGCTCGCCTTATCTTACCTCAAGGCAGTTTTTGACTTACGGCTCTTCCCACGAACATAAATAACGCCCACCTCGTCCATGTACCTCTGAAGACACTCGTGAAAGTGTGAGAAAGTGATAAATTTGCGATCCTCAAACATTGCCTTGAAAATAGCAATATAATCCATTTCCTAAAAATAAAAAATAAACAACTGGAAATCAAATAAGGAAACAAATGACAAAAATGGAGAAGTACATTAAAACTAACCCCAGCAATCTTGTCATATCGTCCACGCACGCAATCGACCACAACAACAGCAGCCATAGCAGTTTTCGAAAGTTAATCACGAGAAATAGCTTTTCAATTAATGGCCAATTAAAACAAACAGGTATGAGGCCATGACGCAGACTTCGACGAGTTCAATTTCTGTATCAGCTACCAGGCAATTGAAACGATTTATCCCAGGAAAATAATTTTCCCGAACACGACAGATCGGGAATTCACGTTCTACAGCTAGCATTCATGGTAAAATTGAGACTGTTCGTCCAATCCTGGTGTAGTAGCTTCGATGCGACGTTTGGATTGGTCACTTGTTAGAACCCCTACTGTGTCGCGGTTTGGATAAGTGAATAGACTTTCATCACAATATACTACATATCTACTACATTCTTTTCAAAGAGCGTACTAGTGTTCAGACCTTCCGTGCTTTTTGGTCGTACATGAGCACTGTAATGCATAACACTACTAAACTGTAGTACATGGCTCGAAAAGAGAGTCTACAACTTGACCATCATTCGTGCGGGCACTCCAGATGTAGGCTGTCGGGATTGTCACTCCCGGTCATAAAAAGCTAGTGGCTTACACTACATATTTGAATATTCGGTCTGGAATCTGAACCCACCTCCTCTTCAGCTTAGCAACACTGCAGTCTTAGTTTCAATTGAATACTGTCATTCACAAGAAACTTTTGTTTTTTTTGTTTCTTTGTTTCTTCAATCCTTTCTTTATTCATTTTCTTAACAGCTCATGACGGCCCCTAGATATGACTGATTGGCAGATGCAAAGCATAAGACAAGATATCACGGACAAAAATGTCACTGTCTCTGGCACTCAACTTTATTTTATATATGGTCGTCGCCATTTTAAAAAAACGACTGCAAATGCCGTAACTACCAGGTTACAAAAAGAGACCTTGGGCCGGAACAGATGTTACGACGTCAGAACCATTTAGGAAAGACTGATTATTTTTATCAAAAAAATAAAATAGATAGTACGACGAGCACATGCCTCCATTCCGATGGCTACAATATTGATCCTACCATGTGGGGCAGTGGGGGATGGAGGTTGTAGGATTCCACCCCCTCTACTTTACTGCTCAGCAATTTACGGTAGACAATCTCAGTATCAATGTGTTCATGTGTGGCCATTGAGTTGTCGGGGGTTTCAAATGGATTGAGCTATCCTTAACCACGTCCTTCGTTCTCAACTTATCTATCTTTTTTGTCCAAAGCTACAGTAAGCTGTCATGCGGGTACGCAGTCCGCAAACCCTCTTTTCAGTAAGCAGGAAGAACAATATCGACTTTTTTGCTAGTACTGCACAGAGTGTCACAGAAGTGTCGCGTTTACATATGTGTAACATATATATCTGAGGTGCTACGTACATATTATCGGTTGTTTGAAAATAAGAGTGCACATATGTGTACAAGTGTATGATCGTCTCAGTATGGTTGTCTCTATTTTATTAACAAGCTTGCATGCAATTTGTTTTCTCGTTTCATCATCCTTTTCCTTATTTTTATGTACAAGCTTGACACTGTTTTTGTAGTTTACGAGTGTCAGGCAGACGAAACCTGGCGAAGTATCCTCACAATCTAAGCGCAGAAAGCTGTTGCCTATCAGCGCAAGAAACTGGAATACCAGGCAGCTAGCCGCCACGTCATGTGAACAGAACTGAACTGAATCTCTTAAGTCACACTCCTGATGCAAAACAAACAAAACTTGTTTATGTGTAGCGCGTAATTTTGGACATTCCGATAAAATCCAGTTCTACTCCCCGACATTCTGGCGCTAACAAGTTCAGTAAACTCAATCGGTCTTGAGAGCTGAGACCTTTCGAACCCCATCACTTGTGCAGAGCAAGCTTTCATAAATTTTGTGGAATGTAACATCCGCCTTCGCGAAGGCCCTTTTCAATCGCAACTTTTTTTTGATCGGAATCCTCGTTCTATATTGTTCGCAAGCTGGTTGATAACATTTGGGATACTTTCCTGGATATGCAAAATACTGTGGGACCCGTGACCGCGTGAATTTTCGGTTTCAAGGCCGAAAGTTAACCTTGGGATGTGCTGTCAGTCTAATCGAACATCGCCTTCGGACTTAATATGGTCTTCGACCGTCATTGATTTTAATAATGCGTCGACAGTATAGCCTCGTGGTGCTTGGCAGCGGTGGCGTAGGAAAGAGTGCTTTAACCGTAAAATTCGTTTCTGGGAAGTTTGTTGAAAAGTATGATCCGACCATTGAAGATTTTTACAGAAAAGATATTCTGTAAGTCGGGCATGGTCTTCTTATTGATGTGTTGAACACTATACATGTTTTCGGTATACCTAATTGTTCCTAATAACCCTGTGTATACTAAACGGGCGCAGTTATCATTGAGGATTTGTGGTGTATGCTTCAATGCTTCGGAAGGATATACATACTGGCGCTGGACCTAGAGCGCAGTTTCCCCTGACCAGCACAACTGTGATTTTGTTGTCAAGCGTGCATAAGCTTCTTTAAAAGGTAGTCGTGGCAAACCAATGATGCGCGATATTTTGGCAATGGGGATAGACATGCTGTATCGTTCACTGACTACTGATAAATGGATTGAGAACAACACCAGCAAGTTGTAATACTGTGCGTTGTAGCGTTGTCGTGACGTTGTGTTCTTCTCAGTCCATTTATCAATAACATGTTGAACACAACTCCCATACTGTTTGCTTTCATTCGTACTACATCTGATACGGATATCTTGCTCACTGCTTACCTTTACAAATTAAGAAATGTTTTTATACATGGGTTTCAGGCTGGAGGTCCTAATCACCCAAATCTAGTCAGCTTGTTTGTTTCTGTATCCAACTGGCTTCTGCTGACATTACAGGCAATCAGTGAAAACAGGGTGTGGCACCGCCCTTGAGATTGCAGTACTAAGAACATTATACGATTACATGCCACTGGTTTTCATTGGTAAGCGGAAAATGTATGCCGGAGATCGTTTGTGTCCCCGTGGGTTCCGGTTCAGGATCTCGTGGCGTCCAGCCACTCATTAGCGTAGTCCACTGCAAGTCGATCAAACGGTCTAGACCCGGTAAGCATGTCTGTCGAACTCGTGTTTGAAAACATGTACACTCTGGTGTAACGACTTCAGCATGAGTAGTTTTCCATGGCTTACACACAGGTACAGCAAATGAAGATCTACGGACGTTGGATCGACAGACTTGCCAAATTACTAAGCTAATGGCCGCGGAGGTCTGTGAAAGCTAAACGAAGGTGACAGTGCAGCTGAATGAAAAACTGCATACAGAGGAATAAAATGCCTCAGACATCTGTATTCGAGATGTAAGAGACTTTAAGGTTTCAGGCGCTGCGGATAAGTATGAAAGAAACTGCCGCGTATTTATTTCGTGTCTGACCTTTAGACACAGGAGATATCAGGCCGGAGATATGGCGAATCGGCCTATGTGTTAATTTAAAAAAGTGGGCGAAGTGGTGGATTTATCAATTTGAGGAAGGTGGATTTGTTAAGATGGTCCAGGGTTCTGAACACCATTCCTAAACGTGATCCCGCAAACGGAGCAAGACGTATACATTTAGGAGACTGTGACGTGCTCGTTGAAACAATGGTCCATAGATCCATTTCTGATGAAACTTCCAAAATGGCAAACGTATCCAAGTAATACTGCCGCTTGTGGCAGGAGCGCAGTTGCAAAACCTTGCGTTTTGCAGTACTAATTTAGAGACCTTTCGGCAGAGACTACACGTACAAAGAAGCGGTATTTTCCGTTAATAACAACGCGGGATAATTTAGCAAACGTACAGACTCTGATTTTCGGCAAGGAAGACTTGGGCAGATAGTGGGTGCTGATGTAAATAGTGTTTTTCAAAACGGCAGATGATCAAAAATGGCCGGTTTATTGCGCTGTGCTGTGTCTGAGTTTTGAAAGAACTTGCTGTTCACTGTCCGATGAGACGTGTTTTACTTTGTTCGATCACAGTTTTAGTAACTCAGTTGGTATTGGCAATATTGGGACTTGCTTCTCAACTTGTCTCGTCTACCGATCCGTTTTCTTTCTTACAACTAATTTTGGTTGGATTATTGACGGGGATATCCTGCGGTGCCTAGCTAAGCAATAGTTGCTGACACACCATAGTGGTGTTATTGATTTTCAACTTGGCTATTCCGACACCTGTCTAGCCATTCTTTCTACAGAGGCGTGCCTGTGTCAACACTCGGTATCCATGGCATCGCTCTCCCTTGCTGGCTGATCCACTGCACAAAATCGCTATTTAAGGTAATTTGCTTCATTGGGATGCTACAATCTTATAAAACCGACCGACTTGATTATAAAAAGTCCATACGATTCGATACATGCACTGAATTCACATGGATACCCCCATTTACAGATGTGGGTTGTAGTAATTAACGCGCTTTCAGGACTATATGATACGTTCTGCATAGTGGCTCGAAATATTGTAAACACCGTTCATCGTTAGTTCGCGTGTGCAAACAGGTGAAAATCATAAGAGCGTTGCCGACTAAAATTATCAAGTCCGATGTTGTCTTCAATTCAATCAGCACTGGCTATGTGCGTTGGTTGCAATGGACCGTGTTTGTGTATCTCGAATGGGCCTGTCTGCATATGGAATTTACCCTACTATGTGAAACCTACATCTGACGATGAGTAAAGCATACTCTACTGGTTGTGAGATTAAGTTAATGTGTATACAACTGAGGGATACATTAATGGGACGTGACTATCCGCAGCATGTGCCCGGGTTTAAGGGGACTAAAGACAGTCGGTGCACTTGATCATGATCCGTCACAGAACCCTTCGGAGGCTTATCTAACTGACTTGTATCCAACGTCATATCGCACACGGCTCTCCTAAAAATAGAACGACGCAGTTCGATTAAATGACCACGTAAACGATAAACGCCATATAGGGCTTAGAACTTTTGCAACACACCTGTGACCTCACGACAAAGCTCACAAACTGTGCGACAACACTTGATACGCAGGTCTCGTACACCGACTGTACTCGGTCAGGATAGGCGCTTTCACTCGAACTGCCGTAGAGTATTTTGACCCCACCACTTGTCATGCTCACGCTTGCTGGTCACTTGGAGATTGAGTCCTCTATGTAGTCATTCTAGTATAAGATTTATCGATACGTTGTGTGATGCTCCAGTGCCCGAGCGGGGCAGAATATAGTAACGGTTTCTATGCGCAGGGCGTAGAGATTCTTGGAGTTTATCACAGTAAGTAACTACATGTTACACTTCAGGGCGCTTGTTAGACTGGTTAATTGGCGTGATTAGTGCTTACTAAACCAGTTAATACACGAACTGCGACCCACATAATCCATTGGGTCACGGAAGATTATCAAATCCGAATTAGCTGAAAGCGCGTGTCGATGTTGCAGATGCGTTGTATCGTAGAAAAGTGGCTAACAGCACGAGCAGAAGCTGAAAATTGTTTTAGTCTATGGAGTGTCGCTCTGGTGGCTGAGAAATTGGACAAGGTGAACTCGGGTTTGTTGTCACTCATAAGGAAACTGCTGAGACGTTTTTGTGTCACCTGGCGATTTTATGCTGTGTTCTGCATGACTTCGACTACTTATGTCGACTATGAATGATTCTTTGCGCTTGCACTTTTCGTAGATTGTTCTTCCTTAATGATCCCCCTGATTGCTCATCATGCCCAGAATTGCATGTAACTGAAGAATGAACATGATGATCGACATTCTCACTGACTGAGGCGACTGAGAATTTATTAAACAACTCATTGATTTTATTATCCAACCGATAGATGGAGTCTACACATAATCTACTCAAGGAGATCTTGATGTCGCTGAAACCATTTTCCCTCGATTTTGTCTGCGACTGAATCCAAAAAAATGTACCACATACTGTCGTCTTACTGGAGCTGGTGTATCCTGTTCAGGGCTTTTGAATTGTGCTTTAATTGTGCACTCATCTGCATTCCAAAGCTGTTAACTTGCTTGGAACTGTAATGAACACTTATGATTCCATTCGCATGTTCTCACCAAAAAGTTACTCGATTGTTGTGATAATTACATGACGCATCCTTGCCGAACACTGTCTTGGGTCTCCACGGTCACTTGTCTAGTACATTAGCGACATCAGTATCAATATTTAATTCAGCATTAAACAGACACTTCTCCGATACTATATGGCCGACGACCGGCTGGCGTGTTACGAGCGTATATAAAGCCGTCAGAAGAAATGTACAGGAGCGAACCGCCTGGTCGTTCTGGAGGGAGGAACATTTTAGTCATTCTTATGTTTTAAATGGTCATATTGCTATGATAGCATCTCACTAAAACAGAACATTTCGTTGATAATTTTTTTTACTATTCATCAGTGGTCTTCAATAGTTACCGTCAAAAGTGGCACATCCTCAGTTGTAACCCCTTTCCAGTTGTCTGAAGGGCGCAATATTCTGGAATGGTAAGCGTGTTGGGTAGAAGTTTGCTTACACTGTAAGTCGCGCTTTATTGGTCCATGAATAGTGTAGTAATTACGTTAAATTCAGAATTATTTTCACCGTTCGGTTTCACTTGTTTGAAAAGAGATTTAATGTTAATGTATGCTGCTTCGAGCGAACTCCTCTTCCTGTATCAAACTGATATGACATTACAGTTCTATTTTCAACGCATTTATCTTGTATGTGGTGATGAACTTACACATTTTAGGTTAGATACGTAATGCAGCATTTGGGTTTGTTACTGACTGATATTCTTGTTGGGTCTCTAGGTAATAGTCAGTGGTTGAGTGACCAAGCAGATGGGTCGTTGACGGTGGCTTTCAGGGACAGCTGTTGAAATGTTATCTTTAATTATTTTCCTGAGATCTATCAAGTGAAGGGCAATTAAATGGTGTTATGTTGGTCAATGAAGCCTATACTGACGTGATTGGAATGTTGTTAGAAAATCCGAAATTGTTTGCTACAAAGCTGTTTCCTGGACACTGAAAATTACGGAGTCAAGCCCGAATTCGTACAACTCGGTACACTTTTACACATATGTGTGTTTTGCGTCTGCTTATCTATGACGGCGCCGTTTGTCGCGTTGCATATATTTGTAGGCACGCAAACTGTTTCGCAAATTATGGCATTTGAAGTGATTTTGTTTTCGTTCGTTCCTACTCACATTTCGGGTTATACCACTCACACGTAGTAGTTCTAGGTACCATTCCAGCACTATTTTCACCCGACTGTTCTGATTAGTTCATATGTACGTACATTATCACACAGGTACTTTGAATGATATATATATATATATATATATATATATATATACTGAGCTCTGACAAGTTAAACAAGATGCCCGAAAAGTTTTATTATACGAATGTTTGATTTGATTGCATTGAGCTGTCGATCTGTTGAGAGTATATAATGTTTAGAGGGCATTACGCATGACATCACAGACGGAATCATTGTTCACTACCTGTTCATGTGCTGTCGGTGTAGTCTTTGTCGGGCATAGTTCAGTACTGAACTGACCAGAAAAGAGTTCCCAGATAATTCCTATGCCTCACGACTATCTAAAGCTGTTAGTAGATACGGCAATTATATTGGAACTGATGTTCAGTATCGAGTGAATGGTTTGTCGATGCAGATGCAACCAAGTGGGAAACCGACATGTTTCTTCACTCTGTGTCACACGAAACGAAGACAACCAGCTGAAGTTCAAAGCAGTCAGAACAATTCATATTTCACAAATCGGGTTTATTGTTCAGTAACTAAGGTGTACGTAGCGTGAACCCTTTTTTAGAGGTATCTAGATAGGCGGCTACGCTTGTCACAAGTATGCCACCGTACAGCATACTTGGTCACATGTGAGCTGGTCACTTTCTGTTTGGCGAAACCTAGACAGGACCATCGTGAGTCTAATAGAAAAGAATATTGGCACGGATTCTTCTGGACCCTGTAGTTTATTCGCATTTTGTTCAAAAATGGGCAAATGGATGATGTTGGTGAGGCACGAACGGGTGTACCTTCTACAGCTAGCTTTCCTGGTATCTGAGTGAACCGTAAATGCTATTATTTTGCTCAGCGCCCCATTCATCTAAATAAACTTTATTGGCTAGTCATTTCCATTGCGGATTGTCTCACTTACCCTCTGTTATCTAAACACGTCATAGTCCGAGTACCATCTGTAGAAAAATTAACTAAACTTTTTTCATTGTCATTTAATACTGGTCCGGTGCAGCAGTAATCAGTCGTCTAGTTCAGTTCCATTTGGTAAATCTCTAATCTGTGCATTGGCGGAAGGTCTCCCATGTTAAAAGCATTCCCAAAACAAAGGCAGTTTCCCAGTGATTGTTGGGACTCTGACAGTGAGTGATGCTACCACCAGAGCGTATTGGATTCACGGTTAGCAGCCGACTGTCCTGGAAAGTTCCGCACAAACTCTAATTACCCTGCAACCTGACGCGCCACAAAAAGGTTTCAGTTGCCCCAAGTGGATTGCCTGAGCTGTTGGACTGCGTGCCGTCTGTCTGGCATGTTCATATAGCTTGCGCGCATCGTCAATCTTCGCCAACCATGGACAACTTCTGGGAAGTATATGTAAATGACTGCAGTGACCACCGACTTCAGTGGGCCCGGATGACTGGACCCCACTCGAAGGGTACAAGAACCAAATTGGTTATAGGCTTTGGCAACGAGAGTTAGGCGTTTCGACAACCCTGTTGATGTTAGACTGTTTTGATAGGCAGACCCACTATGTCAGATCCGCATCCCTGGTGAATCTCCAAACGGTTATGCTTCTGTCGCATTCCCGTGTAAGGGCCCATTTGTTATCCTGAATGAGTAAACACCATCCGGAGGGTGTACACATTAAATCACCGTTCACCAAACCACCTACACGCTTTGCCCAACTGCCTTGATTAGGTCTTTGGATTGGTCTCCTGTAAGACTTTAAATCAACCTCTTCCTTCGATCTGGATAGCTAGAAAATATCCTGCTGCTACTGATTTCTGACTTATTAGCCCCTATTAATTCAGTTTAACCTTTTTACTCGATGTACCGTTGACCGGCAGACTGCAGACATGATAATGTGAAAATGCATTCAGGCACTCGAATTCGTTAATCAGAGTATGCAAGTGGTACCACTGTAACTTGTGAATGTCCTCGAGTAACCCAGAATGTCCCGGACAGAATCAGTTTGGTGTGGTCCTTGGGAGTTTGTCGAGACTGCCGTGAGCCGTAGGAGCTGCATTAAAGCTGGTGGACTGTTTAATGCGATCGCGCGTCGTATAGCTAAAGTTGTCTTGCATTATCTTTTGCATCAGTATAACATGAGTCCTTCTGTGAAGGGCCGAATGTACATTACTGCTGTGCGTTACCGTCCGCCGGGAAACTATGTTCATTCTTACGGAGGATATTAACGTAATGCTCGTTTTCGACCATCGGCGTCTCCATCACACTAACTATGTGTGTTGCGACCACTATGTGAGCACTGACGAGGCTCACCGACGTCTCTCCGGGACGCACAGTTTTTGTCGTCGACTAAATATAATACTGTCGCCTCACAGGTCCCTAGTTCTGACACGTCTTACATATGCCGATTCACCGCTAGCCGCGCCGCGCTTGGTTTGCGAGTGGTATGTTCGGAACATCAAGACACTGACCTTGAGGCTTGGCTGACTCAATGGAGCACATGTTGAAAATTTCCATGTGCATCGGTTTTGTTCTTTTTCAGTTTCTCTTTACGTTTCATTCCATCTCGTATAATCCACAGTTGTCCCTCCTTTTTATGACACAGTTGCTACTTTATTCGTGTATTTATGTTAATCATGTATTTTGGCCGACAGAGCCACTTAAAAGAAACTCAATCCTTCAAATTAGACATCGGTTTTTAGACGATTGTTGAATTCTGTTTAACGTGATCAACGCTAGAGTACTAAGGATGCCTCTAATTACGGATTCTGCACTCAGCCCTGACCTATGCTGCTACCTTGGCAAGGTGGTCGGGCTTGTGTACTATTTTGATCTGGCGGGCTATGCTGGCTAGGACTCCGGTCCTTCCAGGTGCAACCTTGTCAGACAGGCCAAAGGGGAGCAGTCAGACGAAAAGCAGTTACACTCAT
>LUCH01000162.1:16122-49635 GCA_013368495.1 Paragonimus heterotremus
CTTCGAGATTACAGTGGGCTTGGAGTTGAATTTCTTCCTGGCGCTAGACTGACCGATTTGGAGAACGCGGACGACATTGTCTTACTTAGCCCCTCTGCCGAAGACATGCATACCATGCATACCAAGGTGATTGACCGGGCTGATTTGTATGGAATGCACTTCGCACCTTCGAAGTGCAACGTACTGCTTCAAGACTAGGGCATTCCTAACTCCACTTTCTTCATTGCAGGTTACCCACTTGAGACTGTGAACAGTTTCACATACTTGGGTAACACTATCTCGTCAGCCTGTAATATTGCTGATGAGATATCAGCGAGGACAGCAAAGGCACGAGTTGCGTTTGCCAAACTGCATTACATCTGGCGTAGGGAAGACGTTAGGTTATCGCTAAAAGGAAGATTATATAATGTTTGTGTATGTTGTGTTTTACTCTATGGTTCAGAAACGTGACCTGTTCACAAGGAAGATACCAACAAGCATTCCGTGTTTGACTGTCGTTGTCTTTGCCAAATAGTCTACATTAATTGAACTGAGCGCGTGAGCAATGTGGCAGTTCGCCGACGCGTATTCCGGAACGTTAGGGATGCGCGACCAATTGGTCAACTAATCACGTTGCACACCTGGCGATGGTTGGGTCACGTACTTCGTATGACAGCTGATCGTTTGCCATACCGAGCATTATATGCTGAGACCACCAACAGTTGGGTGAAACCACATGGTGGTCAACCAACAACGTGGTCAGGAAATATGAAGACCCTGATTGCTCCATTGAGCAGAGTGGGTAAGTGTCGCCTACCTGGCTGCGGTCTTCGTGATCACTCAAACCGTTGGTCAGAGACGCTATCCGAGATGGCGGTTTGTCGCAGTCAATGGTATACCTGCATCCATACCACTTCTAATTCTTCCGCTTAATCTTCTTTTAGTAATTTTCAGACTTATTAGTAACGTTTACTTCCAAAATATTCCGCGTTACTTTTGAGGTGATCGGTGGTCAGAGTCAGAGTACGTTTTGGTTAGGTTCATAGCTGCTATGATGATGATGATGATCTGCACTCAGCGTGTATACGAAGATATTAATACAAGAATTCTTATGCAAAGGAAGCAGCTGCATAGAGCATGTAAAGCGTCAACATCAATGGTTGTTTGGTTTCAAAATTACTGCGAGGTTCGGCTGATAGTAGGAACATTGGTGGTGCGTTGTCTGTCGCAGAACGAAAATATCAATACACTGGTATGGTGGATCTAAACACTTTATAAAATTCAGGTGTGAATACGAGTTCAAAAAGGCGACAAAAATGAAGGCAGTTGACTCACAATAGTTCGTTAAGGTGCGTTGGTCTAGAATTCCACTACACCGATTTAATTATCCAATGGTTACAATCTGTCGGGTTGTTCCTTAGTAATTTCCGAGTCCACAACGGAGGTTATTCCGACGACCGATAGATAAGGATATTTGCCGCAACAGATGGTTGATTCCGTTGATTTCTAACTCTCCAAAAATCTGTTTACCAGCAACACTGAACGCAGAGAGAACGCGAGGCTCACAACCCGATAAGTGTTTTTTGTATTTATTGATTATCGACTAGTTCGATAAACTTGGTTTAAACGTCGGCTGTACATGAAAGAGTTGGGGAGAGTAAGAAGTGTGAATAACAATGAGAATTATGAAATAGAAATTACTTTACAAAACACCACAAAACTCCTCCACTAGAGCGTTAGTTAGAGTATGGACGCTCGAAAAGAAGATGAGTACCGTTACTCTGTGTAGTCTGCAAAGCGGACGGAAGGTTTGTACGGTCGTCCGCATCGTGTCTGTGTGGGAGGGGGATGAAGGAATTGTACATTCTCAGCAAGAGCAGTGGAGTTTGAAAGTGCTTGTGAGGGTTGTGGAGTGGATTGCTTCGGAAGACCTGGATGGGAGGAAAAGGTAGTCACAGCTAGAGGAGGAAGAGGAGGCATGTTTGAAGGGTCCACGTAGACCACTTTTAAGCGATCGACGCTTACCGAATCGCGGGTGCCGTTACGGCTGATGATGAAATACTTATCTTTGCGTTCAAGCACTCTAAACGGGCCATCGTAGGGTGGCTGGAGAGACTTCTTTTGTGCGTCAACCCTGATAAACACGAAAGGACAGGTTCGCAAGTCTTTGTTTACTTGAATCTGCCTTGAGGTGGTCCTCGTTTGGGTTGGCTTTAACCTGCTCGTGTAGTTTTAGACGTGTGACGTATGACTTTGAGTCTATCTCGCCAGTGGTTCTGAAATCCGTAAACATTTCACCTGGCAGGCGTAAGGTGGTGCCATGGACGAGTTCAGCCGGGGTGCAGCGGATGTCTTTCTTGATGATGTTACGAATGCCAAGCAAAATGAGTGGTAAGTTTTCCGACCAGTTTGAGCCAGATGTTGTAGCAAGGATGGTGGCTTTACGTTGACGATGGAAACGTTGCACTAAGCCGTTTGATGCTGGGTGATAGACGGTTGTTCGGAAGTGTTCACAGCCGAGTAAATGCTGCAGATCGCGAAACAGCGTGGATATGAACTGGGAACCGCGGTTAGTAGTGATAGAGGCAAGTACGCCGAAAGAGAATACCCAAGTTTCCACAAACGTCCGTGCGATGTTCTTGACCGAGATGTCGCATATGGACGTTGCTTAAGGCCATGGTGTGAAACGATCGATGCAGGTCAACAAATGCGTAAAGCCGTTCGAAGGTAGAAGTGGGCCTACAATGTCAATGTGGACGTGTCTGAAGCGGGCGTCAGGTACACAGAAAGTACCAGCAGTGGTGATGGTGTGGCAGTTTAACTTACTTCGCTGACAGGACAGACAGTGTTTGGCACATTCACGTATGTCCTTACGCATATTTGGTCAGACTAAACGGTCGATGATTAGCTTGACCGTGGTAGGGATGCTAGGATGAGAGGTAGAGTGGACGTGGGTGAAAATATTTCGCCGGTAATTAGAGGGGACATAAGGTCAAGGTTTACCGGTCAAGATGTTACAATGTATTTTGGAGTCGCAGTGCAGGAGTGGCAGTTGAACGAATTTCAGGAACTGGTGAGAGCGCAGTTGATTGAATTCTTCATAATTTTGTTGTGCCTCCGCTAGGGCTTCTAAATCAATGGGAAATGTGGATAAGTGATGAATGTGCGAACGAAATAAGACATCTGCGACTAGGTTGTTGAGACCATCGATGAAGCGGATGTCCGTCGTGAACTGGGAGAGAAAGTCTAATTGGCGGGTTTCTCTCGGGGAATATCTGTCTGGAGAAGTGCTGAAAGCGTGTGTTAACGATTTGTGGTCAGTAAGGATGGTAAACTGACGTCCTTCCAGCACATGTCGGAAATGCTTGACGACAAGGTAAATAGCTAGCAATTCTCTGTCAAAGGTGTTGTACCCCGTCTGGGCAGGCTGTAGCTTTCGGGAGAAAAAGGATAGCGGTCGGATTTCAGTGCCGATGATTTGTTGCAAGACAGCGCCGAAACCAGAGATGCGTCGGTCTTTAGAACTAACCGTGCATGTTCATCGGTACTCAGATAGCCGAGGGATGTGACGTTTGCTAGGGCCTGCTTGACGGAATTGAAAGCGGTGGTGGCTTCTGGAGTAAAGACGAAACTTCGGAGTTATTTTGCAGCAAATCAGTCAATGGTTTGAGCGTATCAGAGCAATTGGGGATGAAGCGACAATAGTATTTAACAATCCCCAAAAGTCGACGGAGGCTTTTTATAAATTAGGGCAATGGATAATCCGAAATGGCATTAGTTTTCTTCGGTAGCGGTCTGATGCCGTCTTTGTCGATGCGATGACCGAGAAAGTTGATGGAATAGGCACCGAAGACGCATTCGGTTGTGTTGATGGTGACGCCGTAGTGGTTTAAACGCTCGAAGACAGATTTCAAAAGAGGCAGATGCTCATGCTCATTGTTGCTGGCAACCTTTTATGTCATCAATGTAGACGAACACAAAGTTTAATCCCAATTGCATGAAAACCTTAACATGTTACGCTAATGAAAGTTTCAAAACCATTCCGGCTTCCGACGAAGGAACGTGAAAAATACATCTGACTACAACATCTCTATCTTTTGCAACCGAATATACTGGTTTAAGTCATTTGACCTACTTTTCAAGGTATTCAATACATCTATTAAGGCACTGTAACAAGCTGTATGATTGATAGCCGTTTTTTCCCCACATAATCTCGCGTCGGACAGTGCATTACGTCATCACCATTTATTGGTAGTAGAAAACGGCACTGAACTGCTGCTCAACAAATTTTCTTCCTTTTCTTTCACTCGACAGGTCGCACAATCCTCACGTTACTTGTGCAAGATTTTCGTGACCGTTTTTATCGTATTTGGTTTCGGTGGACTTAGTCGGCATTCGTCCATAAATTCTGTCGGATCACCAGATTCACTTTCACCGTATCTCTATTGTTTCCTTAACAGGCTCACACAACTGCTGATATTTGTGCCCGGTGCTCATATAGGTCAGGTCACTATTTTGCGTCGAAAACTTGATTGCCTACGTTCTATGGTTAGGTTTTCTTGCCTCCTGTACTTTTCAGTCGATCATTTTGCACTTTGCGAGCAAGCGATGTTTGGGTAATCGGTTGAACGGAATGGACACAAAGTATGGCCCAAGTCTAAGCACTTGTTCGAAAAGGAACAACATTGTTTTGAATAGACTTTATTGGGGAATCCGTAAACCTAACCCTAAGCAAAGGAAACTAAAATCAGTTTTGGTATATTTCGTTCCGTTCTTGAGATACGGCGTTCATAATCGTTCGTTTGATTGTTCTTGTCTTCACTTGGCACCCAAGGTCACAATTTTATAATTAAAAGAATATTTTCATTGATCTTGGCAGATCAGAAGTTCGGGCTATGGCATACGTTGTTGTTGGACTGCTCTCTCCGATTTCTCTGTTGTTTTGTTTTGCTGTATCATAATTCTCGGTTTGTGCACAGTCGGTTTGGGTTTATAATATTTAATCTGGACGTTTGTTCGAAGTGTTCGTGTTCACCGACACGACAGGCACCATTAGACGATACGGTCTGTTTGCGTCCATGATTGGGTTGCACTTGATGAGTTCCATGGGACGTATTGCTGTCTACGCTGAAATGCGAAACCAGATATGCTCCTTGTGGTCGGTATAGTTACCTTTTTCTGGCTTTAATAAAATATGCGGTATCGCTCGGTGTTTTCATTAATTCAAAATATAATCAATACATACGGCAGTACTTTTTCTTAAGCAGCGTGTCGTGTAAAAATAAAAGTGGACGTGGCGTGAGTTTAAAACATGTGTTTCGACTGTAGCCATATGTCAAATGTGTTTGAACAAACTTGGTACGGTGACAGAAATTAAGGCGGAATCCTGTGTTGCCTGCACATCGGTTATTGAACGTGGGACAACGAAGTCTGAAAATTTTTCAGTGAAAACATGTGCATACTTGACGTTGACACTTCTAAGAAGGAATATTTAGTGTTCTTCAGAACCTACTACACGACCATAGGTCTTACATAATTTTGTCAACAAGCTTCCTGGTATCAGATGTACTCTCGGTGAGAGATACTGAACTGGTGTCATTAGGCAACGTGCGTCACATCATAAAACTAGACTTGTTCAAGCTTTGTTTGCACCTTTATGAGATATTGGGCTAAACCGGACAATGTGATGATCATTTATGCTGTAAAGGCCAACTGAGTAGTCTTGACGAATCAAAGTTTTCTGGTTCTCTTGATTGTGGGTTGGAGGGATTTTGGTATCCTTTTCTAGAATAAGTTCAGTACCTCGTCGCTCAGTCGCTGCCTTACCGTACAGGCTTTTGAGTCAGATTTTCTGTTTGGGTACCTTGATCGTTCTTTTTTCCAAGTCTGAACATCATGGCTGCTTCTCAGCCTACATACTATCATTAATCTTGAATGTGCTGCGGTTAACCACTATCACGAACTAGAGGTATTGCTGTAATTGACGGTGATTTTGATGTTAATATTGTTCTCTTAATGTACCGTACCAGTATTATTCCGTTGATTTATGGTTTGCTGTGGACGATGCTGTTCACGATGCGCATGAAATATCAGCTCCATTCTACTTTCTGGGGACGTGATCGGTTCGCATGAGAGATACATATGAGAATTTAATATTATAATTTCTTTCGTCATATCAAGTAGGCTTACTCTGTGAGCAATAACACAGATCGTCGTCCTCTGTGGGCGAAAACTGCGTTTCCACAGCAAATCCTCAATATAACGACGGGTATCACCGCTTTTTCCACATACTAAACTGTATTGTCATGACGTATGCATGACCCATCGTTGTATGTTTGAGTTTGTGTCAGTATATTAACCTAGCGTCTGTGTGGCTTATTAGGTCTCACGATTCAGTAGGTTGTGTAGATAGTTTGGTTCATCTGTGAAATTTCTGTGTTTTATGGTTCATTTTGACGAAGCAGGTATATGGTGCGAAACAACCAGATTTACTTCACAAGCCAAATAAAAACACTGGATAATGTTATGGTTTGCCAGTCGCCTAGGTTATTCCTAACATTCAGTCCAATTGTCCTGACCACTCTGTCATCCACGCCTCAAAAAAGCATGATGCCAGACGAGACAAGTGGTACAGCATTTTTTTAACGTCGATGTGATAGAATTTGGTGAACAGGGCTTTCGATTATGATGAAAGACTTAAACAAATTGGCGACGTCGGCGGCCAAAACCTTCCAGCAACTATTTTAATCTCTTTGGTCCCCATTATGACAGACACAATGGCCTAGTTATTCGTGATCTGGTGGTTCAGGTTTTCATATAACCGTAATCACTAAAAGACGCATGGGTGCCTCGTAGGCAAATGCAACCAAAGGCAGACACTAGGTAAATCCTCTCATCCAAATCAAGTTGCATTACTGTGGCACAAAAGTACTGTGCTCACAAATTTCTATGTCCAATTCTTCCGGTTGGTTAGTACTCGTGTCGCATCCTCATGATAAATGCTTTTAGCTTGCAGCTGTCATCTTGGCCACTGAGGCTTTCAACACTCTAACATGTTCTGTCTATTGTTGTGTAACTTTGTGTGTAAATATCAGAACCTAGAAATCAGTCTTTCTTGTCGGGCGCAGGCGCACACGTCTGTTATTAAACACCTTTTTGTTGAAGATGGGTGGTTGTAGTGTCCAGTTGTCTCTGTTGTCGAGATATTTTTAATCTGACAATGTATTGATAATTGTTGATAAGAAACGACATCTTTATCTTTGGCAATCATTAGATGTTCATGTTGCTCTTCATGTATTATCAACCACGTTTTTCATCGCTACTCGCTGACGTGCTTTCTGTGGACAGTGAGTTATCGCGAACTCACATGTGATCCGACTGGTGTGCTATTGGAGCTCCTAATCGACGAATTAGGAAGCGTTTGGTGATCTGCAACTTATTATCAAACTGTGGTACAGGTTTGTACGCTTCGTGGTTTTTTAGAGTGACTCACGCTATATTAATTGATAAAAACCACTGTGGGGATATATATGGTCTCGGTGATTGCTTCTGTCACCATACATCAACTCCATTGCACGGTATGGGTAACTTCCATGTGTTCGTCACGCTCACTTCGTCGGCACTTATTAGTGGCACTTCTTTCTTAATGCGTGAATGGTGGCAACACTGTTGCTGGAATTCTGATCGTTCAGTGTGATAGCTTGGTTCGATCTCCAGTGATGTTAGCGACCTCAATTTGGAAAACGCGTTTCCAGATTCAAAATATTTCACTGCGTCGATCTGGAAGCAATAGTTTGTCAGTGTCGGAGCTTGTTGTGTCCTGTTCTTTTCTTTATCTGTGATAAAAGTATTGAAGAGTTGACCCAGTAAAGGTCTAAGCTGTACACATTTCCAAATACCTGCGGCATCTTACAAGACCCACTCAATTCACCTGTCCTGTTGACCGACAAATCTATTAACTGACCTGTGCTATCCTGACTTTTATTTAGGCTTATGTTACGTCACATACTTACGACATCTGAAGCCCTATTGAGACTACAGCCGTCAATCTACCAATGTGTACTACAAGAACTATTTACGAGGCTGCGAATGTGGTGAAAATGATCAATTTGGATCAACAGACGAACGTTATACTTGTCTCCAACATTCCATTCATTGTTTCTTTTTTTTGTACGATGTAACACCCATTGGATTATGGTTACTAAGACATACAACACACTGACATCTATAACCCACATTGTTTCCAGCAAGTTTCACTGACGATTTTAATCCAATTCTTTCCCCATTACTTGTTGGTTTACTCAGAGTGAACGGTGTTCGTCATACCTTAGAGATTCTGGACACCGCCGGAACGGAACAGTTCTCCTCACTTCGTGATCTGTACATAAAAAATGGGCAGTGCTTTCTGGTAGTCTACAGTCTGATCAGTCGTCAAACATTCAGCGATATTCGGACCATGCGAGACAATATTTTGCGAATCAAAGGTCTTTCGGTCAACTCCGCCAAAACAGTGCCCATTGTGTTAGTAGGAAACAAGGCAGATTTGGCTCTTGAGGGTCGACGAGAAGTTCAACGGGAAGAGGCTGAGGCGTTGGCTGTGCAGTGGTGCTGTCCTCATCTGGAAACTTCTGCCAGGGACGATTCGGGCGTCAATGAGGCTTTCATCGAGGTTGTGAAACAGGTTGGTTATTGGTAGTCACTATTGGTATTTCAGTGCCACACTATCGTCGTGCGCAATATACTATGCCCGGTTGTTACGATTATAAACACTTGAGATCGTTTGTTCTCAGAAAACCTGTTGCACACAGTATCACTATTGTTTTGCGCATATGTGGTTAACGAACCGCATGCATATCTTCTGATGATGTTTGCTAGTTTGTCACGTACATAGCCGTTTACTAAATGAGTGTCAATGAAATGGACGCGTTTGAAGGTTTGTACCGTCCGTGTATCGTTCTGTATTACTGCTGTGACCAGTTGTCGATTGACAAAGCAAAACTGTCTAATGTAGTGAGATACTTTATTTTTTACAATCTCAGCAAACAGGGATTTAAGTGGTTAAGAAAGGAGCGGATTTTTTGTCGTAAGGTTCAAACAGGTTCACCCACTCAAGCCTTAAAAAACGTTAAGTTTTATAGTTGTACCATGAATTAGAACTGCTACTCGTTTATCTGCCACCCCTTTTTTGTCGAGTCCCTAACCCACCGGACTAAAAGACATTGTCGATCGATGATTTAGGGACAACCGTCCCAGAACGTTAAGTGTCCTTCACAAAGACATTCTCCTCGTCTCTCACCATACACTAGCAGAATTTTATACGCACTGTTAATAGTGGGTGGACTTAGCTAGTTGAGGGAAGACAGAAAATTTGCTGATGACATATCAACCTTCTTCAGGACATGGTCCATCATGATGTCATATTCCAATGAGAGTTATGCAAATACTTGTCAGTGGCATCATTTTGCTAGTGTGTTCTGAACAAAGTTGATTCACCACTGCCAGACTTAGTCTCCACGTCTTGTTGTGTGTGCTCATTAGAAGCGAACTGTCATTTTCTCTTTAGTAATTAATGGGACTCGAACAAAGTTTTTTTTGTACGATACCTCTTACGTTTTGCCGCTGGCCTTTTGAAATTAATTTTGTGGAATCGTCAGTCCAAAAAACAGTCTGTAGTAATTTAGGAGCTGGACGTTGATCTTGTTTCCTGAGCTGAGGACTGTAGGAGAGGTACCAAAAAATCGGACACTGACGTAATTTATGTTGCGTCTTGACTTGTCTGTGATGTAAATGTAGATGATGATGCAGGCCAGCGAGAGTTTCAAGAAAGCTGCTTGTGATGAAAATCTGTTTAATACAGCGCATACCCAGGCTCCGACATAATAGACAACCTAGCGACGGACCAACCCAAAGTCGTTTTAAGATACAACATCAGGATTGGACAAACAGTTTGGATGTTATCTATGAGGTTCTTCGTCTTATTTTGAGCCAGTCAGATTACAGTACGTGATTATATGTGTCATTGATATCAGCCAATGACACCCCCCTATTTCTTCAATACTGATATACGTCTGTAAATCCGTGTTCTTTTTCCTTGAATAAAAACGTCTTCCTGCAACCAGTCTGAAATCTTCTCGTAGTTGGTGCTTATCAACAGTAATTCCCGCTTTCAAGAAGGGGGCCTGAAGTCTATCTGACAATCACAGAGGCATAAGTGTAATGTCTGTTGCGTCCAAGTTGCTCACTGGCCTTACATTACTTCGGCTCACTGAGCTCAGAAAAAGTGAGATACGTGAAGAACAATCAGGGTTCCTATCTTTAATCACATTTTCACTCTATGACGGATCTTGAAACATCGACACTTATAGGCAGCCGATTGTCGTGGTTTTTCCAGACCTAAAGGCTGTTCTCGATTCGGTTGCTCACAGCATTCTCTCGAACTGTCTTTTTCGCAGGAGAGTACCAAGGAAATATGCGAATCTGTTGAGATAACTGTGCTTACTCTGCAAACAGAATAAGGGTTTATAGACAACCGTCTCAGACTTTCACCAATTCTAGTGATGTTCGTCAGGGGTGTCCGATTTCCCCCTTCCTGTTCAATTTTGTCATGGACGACATTCTGGAACCTGCGCTTGAGGAGTCCAGTGAACTTGGTGTTGAGCTTTTTCTTGCTGTTCAGTCGACCGATTTGGACTATGCGGATGACATTGTCTTATCTAGCCCGTTTGCCGAAGACCTTCAGACCATGCTTAACAAGGTGAATGACCGGTCTGGTTTGTATGGAATGTGCCTTGCACATTTAAAGTGTTAGGTGTCGCTTCAAGAGTATGACATTTTCACCCCTACTTTCTTCATTGCTGGCAGTCAGTTTGGGATTGTGGACAGTTTCACACACTTGGTTAGTAGTACCTTTTCAGCTTGTAATATTGTTGATAAGATATCAGCGGGGATAGCAAGAGCACGAGTTGCCTTTGCTAGCCTATATCATCTGTGGCGTTGAAAAGACGTTCGATTGTCGCTAAAAAGAAGGCTTTATAAAGCTTGGATACGTTCTGTGCGCACGGAAGATATCAACAGGCTTGCTTTGTTTGACCATCGTTGTCTCCGCCATTTAGCCTACATTAAGTTGGCTGATCGCGTGAACGACAAGTTGTCTGCTGGCGCGTATTCCGAAACGCTCGGGATGTGCGGTCAATTTTTCAACTGGTCACATCGCACAGCCTATGATGGTTGGGTCTCGTTTTCTGCATGTCGGCTGAGTGTTTACCATACCGGGTGTTATATAGTGAGATCACCAACCGTTGGGTGAAACCACATGGTGATCAAGCAACAACGTGGTCACGAAGTATGAAGACTGACTGCTCCGCCGAACAAAGTGGATAGGTGTCGTCTGCCTGGATGGAGTCCTCGTGATTGCTCAGATCGGTGGTTAGCGACGCTATCCGAGATGGCGGTGTGTCGCAGTCACTGGCATACCTGTATCCATACCAGTTCTAGTTCTTCCGCTCGGTCTTCTTTTAATGATTTTCAGACTTCTTAGTGACGTTTTCTTTTAGCATATTCTACCTCGTTGTTGAGGTGAGCGGCGGTCCGAGTCACAGTATGTTTTGGTTAGGTTCATGTTGATGATGTTGATGGTTTTCATCTTCAGACTGCTTCTCCCAGACACCTCTTTCAGAATGTCTGAAGGCTGCGCAAATCTCGGTACACGGACTCGTAACTGGTGATCCACTGACAGATTTATTGACATATTATTATCCAAGTAGCAGAAGTCTGAACAGCTTTCCACAATGTCCCCATTGATACGGAAGCCAGGTGGAAGCACACCACCTCCGCCCGGTGAAGATTGAAGGAATAAAATTGTCTTACCGGCGTTGATATCCAGTCCAACTTTAGATGTTGCGATCGCGAAAGCCATGAGCTGTTTCTTGTGTTCATGTTCGTTGTGTGCAGCTTATGCACTCTTATCTGCAAGCAAATTCCTGTGCATCGTCGAAGTACGTAGACGACTTGTGGCACCGGAAAGTCGAATATTCAGCAAACGACCATCCGTGTTATATACAATTTCAACACCGCCTTCTGCGTTCTGAAGGGCAACTATTAGCAGCACAACCATGCATAAACTAAGTATAGTTTAAGCTAAGAAGCGCGCATGCTTCACGCCAGTGATTATGTCAAAATCACCAGAGGTCGATCCACATCATTACATTTTCGCCTTCACACCTACTTGCACTTACCTGAAAATTGAAGCCTAATGAAGCATCCTCCACAGTGCTTCACGACTGTATGAACTAAACATGCTGATGAAATCCACAAAAAGGACATACAGTAGCTGACTACTTTCATCGCACTTCTGGGTCTGTCGAGCAACAAACACCATGTTGATTATGCCACGACTCGCCAGAAATGCACACTGTTCCTCGGGAACATTGATCCTCAACTTCCACGTTGAGTCAGTTCAGTAGGATTCTTAGTAGGGCGTTTCCAACGCAACTTAGCAGGCTGATGGCTCAATAACTGACTGCTTTGCTTTTTAATCTTACCTTGAAACAAAAATACGATCAGGGTGTCGTTAAACTTTTGATAGACTACTTCTTGATGGAGTTAACCAACTGGAGGAAAGCACGTTGCACAACTGGCTCTTCATCCTACAAAAGTTCTCGTGGCAACCCTTCTTCCACTGTAGCTTTGCTGTTTCGCAGCTGTCTACTAGCTTTCTGCACCTCTGTTAAATCCTGTGCAAGTGCAAGTGAAGCCATGTTGTGGCAGGCTTTTCGCGGTCACCTGATCAACGGTAGCCGGCCAGCTTATTAGGCTACCAAGGTGCTTGCATCAGACTTTCATGATATCCGATCGAATGCGCGAAAAACCAGTCCTCGTCAATCATTGCTTTAGTAAACCATATGGATAGGTCAAAGGTCGTCCTGAATGAATCGTAGAATTCCTTGCGTTTCCGGCGGTCGGCGTTGCTCCACATCAATCCGCTTCGTTTTTTCCCAGCTGCCGTCCTCATCGCCATCATCATCATCATCATCACGGATAGCAATACATCAGTGGTTCACACTGATACTTAACTGCCACACAACCGTGAAGAAAAAATAAACCCTGTGCAAGAAAAGATTAGAAGGAAGAAGAGAAGGGACTTAGCTATTAAAATAGCTTCGTCTGTACTCAAACATTCAGCATCATTCAGCAAACAAACAAATGAGCCGTACGTGAAAGTTATGTCTTATTACGTTTAAGAAACGAAATACAATTGCGAACCTCCTTCTCAGTGGGTGGCTCTAAGTCTACCGGTGCTACGTTGCATGTTTGTGGTGGCAACACAGTAGAAGCGGGAAGTTCGCTAAATTCACTCTCACAGTGTTCCACCCAGCGCTCCAAACTTCTAGACTTATTATGAATGATCGTGCTATCTGCTTACTGGTATCTTCACTAATAGATGGTTGCCCAGGACCAATTGCACGGAGAATCTCGGAGAGTCTGCCAACGTTCCCTAAAACAAAGGCGATCTCCCTTTCTTTAACTCTCCTCATTAGCCAAGCCTCATTATCAGCTTTTAGGCTACGTTTCAGTTTCCTACAGATATCTCGCATGAACTTGTGTAAATTGCCAGAAGGAATGTTCCGTCTGGCTTGTAACAACTCCAGGGATTTCTCCGAGATTTACTTTCTGCTCAACCCACGAACCACCGTGTCGCATCCTGCAGTACGTGTTCCATGAATGGTCTGTGAGATTTGGGCCCAACAGCTGTGAGGATCTTCAGGGTGAGACCTGTTAAATCTGTCAAGCTGCTGTAACGACATTATAGCCAGTTTATCAACAGCCAGCCGTTGTCGGCGGATTCGTTATCCAGCAAACATGAGAACGAAACGCCAACATACGAACGCATGACCTTAATCCAAGTGTGTGCTCCAATAAGAACGATAACCCTGAATAGGGTTATGCCACCTGTTACTAACAGCACTGTGTTCTATCTGAGACCAAGCCTGATTCAGACAAAGAGAGGGCACCAAGTATAACAGCGATGTACACGACACCTAAAACTAGTGTTGGCTAAAAATAGCTTATTCTCGACGCACAATTGCAATAGCAGCCCACCATTTTTTGAGTGATGTGATGCCGTCTCAAGCACACCACCTAAACCAGACTAGGGTTCATCAAGGCGGCCAATCTCGTCGTTCATATGCTCCGCCAGAATGACTGTCACCGAAGGAGAGCAGTCAACTCCGAATACAAGGCATCTTTGACGCCGACGTCAATACAGTCAGTTGGAGCGTAAGCAAGCAAAATGAAAGGATTTCTGAAGGTTTTGCGCCTATAGGTGACCTTAGTAGAACCTGCCATGCGGACGACACAAGGTCTATTGCTAACAGGAATCCAATCTACCAGTGCGGTTACAGCAGTTGTGCTTAGGACAATATATATTCTAGCCTAACCAGTAGCGGCAACCGTGTTGTATAACTGGTATCGAGCAGACTATGAAGCTTCTGTTAATTCTATACACTGACGTGTCATGGATTCTAATATCCGAAGTGCAGCAGACATCGACGTTCAACGATTCTAACGTTCGTGCGAAAGCGGCCTGTTGATCTATCCATTTTAGAGTACGAACGTTGAAAACACGAATATTAATTCGGATTCTAGGTCTAAGCGGGGGACGATGGAGATCTGAGGTTGAATGGTAAGAGATAGGACTTACCGACATAGTGTCACTATGATTAGCTATATCTGTTGTGGGACCAGCGCAATAATTACCAGAGATGGGGGTTAGGAGAGGCCTGAGTGCTAAACTTGATAGAACAATAGGGGGGACAGTAGTGGAATGTTTTTGGCTACCCACCCTGCTGTATGCAGAAGATAGGGCAACTCGGTTTGTACTGTGAGACGGCCGATGCAGTATGGAATTATTAGTGTTGTGAGTGTTCATGGCTGTATGTAAGCTGAGATACTGTCAGGATGCCCAGACCTAGACAGAAGAACGGTTAGCGTTTTCAACCAAAGCCTCTGGCTCAAAAATATGTATCGCAAGGCAGCGGGTTGGTGGTAGTGTACCACCACGGGTACTTTTTTCGAAGGACGTCAACCTTCTAATCCCCAACCTGGAGGGTCAGGAGGTTTGCCTGATCCCTACTTATTGGCCTTCCCGGTGTGAGTGAGTGAGTGTGGTCGCAACACAGTCCAGTTTAGCCCAATAGTTCAACGAGATGCACAAGCCGTCACACCACGTCAAGGTCCAATTTCGTTGTAAAGTTTCCTTTCGGACACTACCGGGGCACCAGTGACTCTAAAGTTCGACTTGTTTGGCTTTGAAAGTCTAACCAACCTCGAGGACGCAGTGACTAAACATTGGAGTGCCATCTCGATTTCTGTTGCACACAACAGATATACTATATGTTACACGACGCTTCTAAGAGTCAATGCAGGTTTTTAGACCGTACGTGATAACACGATGGCAGTCACGGTCAACCGTTAGGTGTTCAGAGTGTTCTTTGTTTGAATCTGCCTTTTCTGCATATTCCGTAGTGCCGCAGCAGTAAATAAAGTTCACCTGTATAATCATGTTCTTACCTCACTGCCTAGACCATCCTAGAAGGACTGAAGTCCTAGATGGCCTATCCTACCGGATGAAAACACCACACAAGCCTGGTCACCACGCCAAGTTAGCAGAAAACGCAAATAAGATCACCTGCATTATTCACTCTCCTTTCCTTTGACAACTTGGTGTTCTTAGTCATCACAGCTGGCAGCAGCTAAAATAATCCACGTAACGTTGTCATCCACCACAGCTTCTAATAACACTTCTCCATTGTCCTTCATGGATGTCATGCGCTACCTTTGGCTGCACTAGTTAACTCTCATAACGCTCGAGGTGGCAATTATGTCAGTACTGGCTTTCATGCCAACACTCCAATTTTACTGCTGTTGTATTCAGTTCGAACTCGTTAAATAACTAACTACATTCTGACCGCTGCTCAATCAGACAACCTTTGTGTTACGGTTCAAGACTACAATTACTTAACTCCCAATCATGTAGTCATCGTTGTTGATGAATTTCGACTCGTTGACATTCTGTTAAATAATTTCCGCTCTTTTCCTATCGTCCCCTTCTTCCTGTTTTTGTTCATTCATATCAGATCTCTTTCATGAGGTCGGTGCTCGTTCTCCTAAAATATAGTAACTTGGTATTTGGTCCGATTAAAATGACAGTATAAGCCATAGAAACTGGACCAAACTAACAAAGCTTCATACAGTACCTCTTTCTTTTTATCTGCGTTTGCTTCACACTTGGTCATGTCCTGATCAGCGTTCAATGGTGATGACATTAACCACTTCAATCCTTCACTAGTGCGCAGTGTTATCCGTACTTGTTAACGGAAGCTGTCTTGCTGATGACGCCTTACTTTCATTTACAGCTTGGTTGCTTGTTTGCAAGGTGTAGTCGCCTTGATGTTGTATGTCTGAATATAGATGTAACTATTTTTAGTAATTAGGTCCCTTCCCCTCCCCTTCTGTTTTTCTTCTCTCTTCCTATAGAGGGTTCTTCCCCTTCGTGGTTGTGTGGCAGTTAAGCACCATTGTGAACCACTGATGTATTGCTGTTTATGATGATGACGATGATCCGTACTTGAGTAACATCGGGTTGGAGCGTATTATTGTTTAAATGTTTAGATTTGGTCGTGCGTCCGTACGTGATTAGATTCGGAACAGGCTCATGTGACTGTTTTCGTGTGTATGTACATATGAATGTAAGCAGCGATGTAACTGGATAAACTGTGGAGATTATGATATAGCAAGTGAGAGGCTAAGACAATTACCACTCACTACGCGGTATTGGATTCAATCCCTGACCATTTGGATTGTGTCCAGCCTATGCGTGACCTAAAAACTAGACGGTAAATGTTTAGAAAAGAAATATATAAACCACTGTATGTTTTCTTGTAGGTTATGCTTAGCGAATTCATTCTCAGTAAATACTGGAATGTTTACATCTCGCTCATGGATAGGTCTGTACTTCACATTCCATATTGCCTCCTAGTTGTGATCTCAAACATGCAATATCGTAACAACGTGCACCAACGTTACTGGAATCTGTAGGTCGAAACCAAAAGTTAACACTCAAATTGGTATTTACAAATTTACGCAACTTGTTATTTGGAAGACCACAAGCATTTCCATGAAAGATTGAGTGCGGTCTGCAACCGTGTGCTGCTTCCACATACGACCGAAAAACTTGATCAGTCCAAATGGCGGAGGTTTTTTTTACCTACCTATGCAAAACAAGCGTTGCCTACGTTCAGGTGTTCTGGTTTGTTGAAATAAAGACTATTGACCAGAAGTGGATGATTGTCCATCCCTAATACCGCATTTGATGTTTGATTAGTAGTCGCAATTTGATAATCGAACATGTCCTCGATTACAACATCTACATTCGGGTAGACTTTCCATCTAGCCCTCATTACGTGAAACATCAAGTTTTGCTTCTTTTAGAGCTCCACATCACTGCATATTCTTGTCACGACTGAGATTAAAACCCTGGTCCACTTTCTCCTGAAGCAAACATCCTAATCATTGTACAACTGACCTCACAATATGGATGGTCGAACTGTCGTGTCCGAATGCTTAGTCATATTCGTTTGTGAATAATACCCTGATTGTTTGTGTGTCTCAGGATTTGACGTGGTAACTGTCTGTTAACCTCAGCCAGTAACTCTCAATAAGGACCTTTCAGTCAAGTCTTATTCCCCCAATTTGTTATTGACTGCTCGGTGTTCTTTTAGATTACGGATGACTAATCAGTTTATTTAACTTTGACGTTATTCACAACTTCGATAGACCTTTACCGTCGGGATATACGCTATTGACGGCTCTGACGGAGGGAATAACTCGAGTTCACCGGTTTTTTTCAAAGTGACCGACTTGAATGTCCACTTGACTTCCAAAGCTGCGATCAGTTATGAGCGGTTTTCAACTCAAATCAAACAAATCATCTACTGCTCACCAGTGCTTCATCATTTCACGTGTAGCCGGCATCGTTTTCATTCGACTTAATCGGAATAGCATCATACTCCAGGGAGATAAGTCGTTACACCAATATCGATTTTTAGAGTTGCACATTTTTTTAAGATCACGTCGATTGCTTCTGCTTTGTGTATGCGGTGACTGCATAATTGGGTGGCACCTAGCCCTTTGTTTATAGATAAGCTGAATGTCTAATTATCTAGTGACTGATGCGTAATGAGGGGTTTCTCATCGTTGATTCCCTGCAACTTGTAGCTTTTTACATCAAAAAATATCCACATTCACTCACCTCAAAAGAAACCTACCACTAACCTTCCGAAACTCAGCCAGTATGAGTTATTCACCATCTCATACCCGACCCTCAACATCGGTGTTCAGTTGTTCGCATCTGGTGACATTAACAAATCAACAACGATAAGGTTATGAAACGGATTTTGGTTATCAATAATTCGTAACTTGAGACTATAGGTACTAATCAGTCGCTTTGCATGCCGTGTGCTCTTCGTCAATATCGCAGCCGACTTACGTAATGTTCAAGGTGGGCAAGTGATGACTGCGTAGATAACTGTAAATGTTCACCTGTAATCTAGCTACTGTACATCGGATTAGTCTGCTGGGCTACAGGGAATCGCTGGTCGGGAACATTAAAACACATACGGACTAATCGGATTCAGTGACATGAGTTTTGTTATTGTATGGTTGATTTTTCTGTTTGGTGAATGTGATTAGTAAATCAGGGTAGTGGAGGCCACAAGCCAGCTAGCTATCTCACTGTTGATTCTGAGCATTGTGATCGTGTTGAGATTCGGTCAGTTATATAGTATGAGGCCGGTGGAGTTAACTCACAATCAGCGCTCGATGGCCGGAGTTCACCTGGGAATCCGGGCTCGGGTATGTCAGCTACTGGCAAAATCACTAGCAGAACCCATTATCTAGAGGCAGATGATTAAGGGTTATTTTCTTAAGCTTGAGCTCCAAATGAACAGGTAAAACCCCCCTGTATGGGTCTCCCCACTGTGGGATGCACCAACTGTTGTCAGTATTGGCTCCCATGCTCTTTTCATAACTGTTACATACACAGATCTCAGTTACAATTTTTTCGGCTGCCTCCCTAACTCACTCCCGCATGTCACCGGATGTCTGATTTTTTTGTGCTCCGGTGTGTTTGTTTATCGGTAGTACCAGTATGCCATTTCAGTATGTTCACATATTGGCGCCAGTGTATTTCTTTTCAGTTAACTTGTTTTTTACGTACACCAACAAGCGTTTTCCTCACATTTATGAACAGTCTGGAATTTTTACTCTGCGAACACCACGGTCGGACACGCATAAGCATTTTATCTTTTTCCTGTTTCAACCTGTGAACGTGTAGTGTTCGGTTGTAGCAACTCTATATTTACTGTTTTTTACGCGTATTATCTACATCTGATTCAGTTTTTCGCTATTTCTGAGTATTAGAGATAAGGTGGAGGCCTTATGGAAGGAAGCCTAATACGTCCCATTTAGTTTTATTAATGAACGTGTCTGCCTGTTATTCCTGAAATGGCTACGAGCTCACCGTGCCACTAAACCCGTCTGTTACTCGCGTTATGTCAGGTTTAAGGGACATCTCTTCAAACCAAATCGTTCCTGTGAGTCTATTCAGTACATCCGTTCAGTGCATTAGTGTGTGAGCTTTAGACTTGGACGTACCCTTACCGGTTAATTGATACGAATAACGGTCTGTTTATGACATTCCGTTGTTTAAGACACCTATTCATATTTGCATCTTACTAATACCTGGTGGTAACATTCAGTAACATCGATCATGTGTCTATATAACTTTTCCGTAGAGGTGTTCGTCCAAGTTTCATGAGATTCATTTTGTTTGAATTTTTAATGGCGTTATTTATAACATTCTTGTATTTACTTCTAGAAACGCAAGCGATCAGATCGCTGCTTGCATCTGTTCGCTTTTGTTTTGCTTGGACTCTCAACCGTTGAAAAGGCCGTAGTATCTTAAGTTAGTTGCGGCAGTGGATATTTTGTTTCATTCACATTTGCTTTAGGATGAACTGCCTGGCCAGATCGGACAGTTAAACAGAAAAACTCGCCTGTGCTTTAATGCTTTAAAAACAAATAAGATATTTCGCTTGTTCAACTGATCGACAATTGACGTTTAACTAACTATCACCATTCTCGAGTGTCTGATTGTCAACAACCGTTATCAAACCTACATAGCAAAAATAGTAAAGAAATTTGAGGTGACTCTGTCAGTGATCTACATAAATGGTCTGATGTCCCATTTACCTGCCCAGATATGTGTACGTACCACAGCATCGTGATCTCGTGAACCGAAATTCGGATGTCATGCTTGCATTTACAAGTCGTTTCATTCTTAGGCTACTTACACAATGGATATTTTGGTTGTTATTTCAAAGCTGGATGTGTGTGCACTTGATGTTTGTGGTCAGACTACCCCTTTTGCCGGAGTAAACAAAATCTGCTGATTTGTCTTAGACATTTGCCATTGTGTGGACTGACACCGAATTGGAGCATTGCTATGCTTTAGTGCGGATATTTGACCCGATTCAATGTCCACTACAACTTGCGTGGTGCGAGGTAGCCGCCGTACACACTCGCACGTACACGTTCACCCACCAAATTGACTGGACTATTGCATGGTAGTGTGTTCAGATTAACACTGCATTGATTGTACACGTCTGAGTTGATCCGCACGTCCTACGAACATAAATCGTTTACAACGATGAAAATGTTTGGTCATCCGTCACTCCGGCTGATGCATGTTGTCCATAATCTTCTTAAAGCAGGCGCACCGTCGTTCTGTTAGTTCTCTCTGGTTGCCACAATGACCGGAATTTGAAAGGATAATTATGATCATGTTTTTCGGTACACTGGGTGTATCTGAGCAAAGAAAAATTATCTGGATTGACGCATCTGAAGCTATACTCAGAACCAGTGGCCCATATTTTGTAGAAGGTATGGTTGGTCACAAATTGTAGACTCAGTCTAGCTATGCCCATTGAGTGATGGGTACAGTCAAGGATGAATCTATTTCTCAACTCTCATTTCGAAAGTAAGTTTCGGACGGCAGTAATTTCCAGGAAGATGTGTGCACTCTCAATGTGACTGTCGCGCTCAGTTTAGGCACAGTTTAAATTCAATGGGGTTAGGGACTCACAGTGAATCCAATGTCTTCCACCTGTTGTCCGTGTTATGTGACAGTGACAACGAGCAAGACATGCAACACGTGAACTGCACTTCAATCCAAATACTATAATATTCCAACCCGGTAACGTTTTTATTTTGAAACACCTATATGTATGCACAGTTTTCCTTCGTTACAGTGTCACCCTCGCTATCTGTAGCGAAAGTAGGCCCCTCACCATGAAATCATGTCACTGAACTGTATTACTTACGTCGTGCAGGCACTAGTTTTGAATCACGGCTGCAATTTTCCGAGGATAGCTGCCAGAGTGTTGCTTAACTAAGATGCCAAGCATTTCTTCCACTCAATACTGCCATCAGCGAAGAATGGCCAGTTACAGTAGGTAGTATTTCAAATAAATTGACTCTTGCATAAGCCATGCCATCAAAAGCTGGTACAGACTGAGTTTTCCGATGGTGCGTCGGCGGTTACAGCCAACCGTTGAACAGTCGGAAGATGACCTTTTCTCTGTTATTCACACGCAGTAGTGCTCATAGTTTGGCGCGGCCTATTAGCCATGAACATAAGTCGAAGTATCCAAATACATTTCTCATATTTCGATGCATGAACCCATCAGCGACACCAATCAACGCTGTCCATACAAGCTTCAAGTGCTTCCAGGCGATATCTTGACAACAAAGTTGAAAAGCCTTTTCTCTGATAATGGAATTGCGTGTGTGTGACGGAGCGGTCAAAACAGCACACGCGCTAAATCTGATAACAGTCCTCACCATCCAGATAGCCACTACAATCGTACACGTGTTTACGTTCCGCTTGCAACATTTTATAAGCGACACTAGCTCTCTGCCACTGTTAGTGGACGTTGAGTTGTCAGTTACTCACAATAGTGTGTACGACCTTTTCAATGTATTTTCATATGACGCGGTTAGTGTATGGTAGTAAGCGCCCCCTCAGTCCAGGCGTCTTCCGTGGACACAATACTTGATGTGTGACCACAACTCAAAGATCCGACCGTAATCATCCGAAAGTTGGAGTGTCCGGGAGTTCATGGAGAACTTTCAAAAATTTCCAGGAACGGTTGGATTCAAGGGGGATCTTGATAAGCTGGCCACCTCGCGGATGCTGTTCTGATACGGTGTTGGAAGCAGTGCATGTGAACTCTGCGTAGCTGAAGTGAACCGCTGCGAGTTAACATTGTTAACCGCGTTCGATAGTTCAGCCGACTGCCAAGATGCGATTTGTCGGTCCGAGGTTGCCGGGTTCTCACAAGAAGCGGATTCTTCTGCATTTGACAGTATTCTTTAGGGATTGTTGGCCAGGCAGTGACTTAATTGAATCCGAATCACCAATGGCAGTTGCCGACAAAACAGTTTGTCGGAGGTCTGTCGAGAACATTTCATAATCAGGTTTGTATGGTGTATATCAACCGATGAATGCGCTTTGAAAAGCTTTGGGAACTGTATCTGACCTCAAGAAATGCGAACAAACATATCGGGGAACTGAGAAAGCCGGTGGGGTGCGTGTGCTGTGAGCAGATTCGCAGTAACACGGCAGACGTATACACTCTTCTGGTTGTCACTCTCAGTTTCCGTTCTTCCGGATGCTGAGAATCTTCGTTACTTTCAACGCATATGTCGTTCTTTCCTTGTTTGCCGTCCTGCTCATTAGTGTCACTAAGTAGAATCCAACAGTTTTACTAGATTTCAAAGTTGAAATGCGACGTAATGTAAGCGATGTGAACTTTATAAATCATACGACCGTTGAGGATAAGTCGTAGTCTTCGGACGCTTCCGAACCCCGATTCGTGGAGTTGGTAAAAGTAACGGACATGCTAGTGGGATTCTCCAAAGGTTTCGAATCAAGCACCCTATCAGATCGATAACGCCACTGCTCTTCTTGATATAATGTATTTCGTTCTTTGGTTGTAGTAAAAACAAACATTTGTCTGATTTTTGTGGTTGTGGATTATAAACTTCACCGGGATGCATCAGTGTCGTTCTATCTGGGTTACTGAGGAAATAATACTTGTCTGATCAATAGTTCACGGTCACCCTTCCGTTAGTTGGACTCGCTAAAGTGTCATCCTCGCATACTGTCACATGAAATAATTGAGGGCTACTTAGGTTGGCCGATATATGTATACGTCGATGTCTATGGAGTATATCATGCACATGAATCCCGGCAGATGCAAGACACGAAAGAACCCCGAAGTGAGAATTTACGCCATTTTCGATGGCGTTCTTGAACATCTTCAGTCCCCTAGCTGTTACCCCGTGTTATAGGAAGTCTTGGCAACACCTTTTTTCATCTCGTTTGATGTGGTGATCATTTGTACCATTTCTAGCATAACTCAAGTCAGGTGAGAAGTCCAATGCATTGCTAACCATCGGATGTTTTTAACAGGACCTTTTGGGACTTCCACAGCCTATGTGACGAATTCAGTACGCCGAATAGTCCACCTTACTTACTGGTGCTGCATACGCCAGTAAATATTTTTTTGGTGCCTGTACCGTGTTCCCGTGACACATACGGCCTCATAAAAGCCACCGTTGTTTCCAAACGTTTGTTCTTAGGGAATCCTCTGCATGAGCGAGCCAAATTTGAAAGCGGTAAAGGGCTTCAGCTATTTGGCTGTTTCATCCATGTCTCTCTAATCGTCCCTCGTGTTAACAGTAAACCAGTTTTTGTTATTGCTGTTTCACGTCGAAAATGACCCTGTATTCTAGCTAAAGGAAGTAGAAAATGCCACTTGCCTTCTTTGATTACACCTCCTCTCCTGCATATCAGTGAAGCGTTTGTCACCGTGCGCACTGTTTACTAATGACTGGCTTGGGCTTCAAACACCTTGACTACTCCGTTGAGTACAGTAAGATGGTGCTACCCACCGGTTTTAGAACGAAGTTGCGTACATTTACATTTCTTATGTAGAAACGCTCGCAAGCGTATTATCGTGTCACAATTAGTGACTTACATACCTTTGTAAGCTTGTCTGTTCATCCCTGTTTTTGACCTTCTCTTCGTTTTTCTCATGGTTCTCACTTGTTTTGACTTTTGTGGGGATAAGCAGCGGACTAAACCGTAATAGGTGCACGTGAAGCTTAGAGGTTTTGCTGACTTAGTGTTAATCAGCCCAAGTACGAATCCGGCGCTTGTGAGTCCGAACTCTGGTTATTATAACTGCTACCACTGCCTAGGTGGGAACAGCCTGCACTGTACAGCCACTCATATGTAGTGTAGTAGCAAAAACTGGTAGTCTGTGATCTAAAAGCAATGAACAGTTCAATTTGTGTAACATACCGCTGGTTCTACATATTCAGGTCATTGTCACAATTTGCTGCTACTAATTTGTTTCTGGATGTGCGTAACAACACAAACATTTGCTCTCTTATTGCCTCATTTGAAGTTATGGCTGTTCAGTCATTGTCTTGTTACATCCTAATTTTGATTCAAAATAAGCATCAATTGTTTCGGTCAGCAGTTCCCGCGTCTCTTATCAGTGTCAGCCGGTGACAAATTGAATTGTACTGATCTATCTAACGGGATTGTTGATCTCTTTGTTATCATACTTTATATATTAGTAAACAATTTGATGAAATTCTAAATCGTGGCATATTGAATACTCACCAGGCCTTACCAGTCGTCACGCGGAGTTGATTACTCTTAAGTTCCAGCTCGTCCTGTTCCATTTTACATTAGTCACGTCGGGTTGAAACATGTATGGTAGCGCAACACACAAGTCCCACTCTGCTGAATGCGTGGACGTGCCGTATGTGCGTCTATGCTGACGGATGTGGAACAACGTTGATGACTCAGGTGACCGTGTGTGTGTGCGTGTTAGCATGCGAAGCTTGAAACGATCTGTGAGAAACGAGTGCTCCGGGCAGTGAGCTACTGAGACAAAGTCTGTATCAATTTTTCCCACTCTCATTCGCTGTTTACAGTATTATTTCTTTGTTTAACCGAAAATCGTTTCCTCGATCCCATAATGTGGCACATTACGAAATCTTTTGTTACATCTCTGACTATCACGTTGGTGGAACATCAGGATCTCTCGGAATCATTGTTGAACTCGAAGACAAACACGCTAAATTTTTTATCGAATATTTAATAAGGGCGTGGATGCGCGTACATAAGTAGATGTGACAGTTCGTTTACTACGACATTCAGACATCACGTCAGATCAGATGTTAAATCTCACGAAGTGTGTGAATGAAGTTAATGACTGACATTTACAAAGACGAAACTTAGTGATAATGGCAGTAACTGTTCGTTTTTGGGTGTGTGCTATCTTTTAAAAATAGGTCAGGCTACAATCGTCAAACCTAATCTGCCTCAGATTCATTCACTGACTTTAAGACTTATGTGAACTAGAAGTTCTACCCGGTTTGAAGAAGTAATTCACGAGTAGTTCTATACTCAGTTTGTGAGTTGAGGTAGGGTTTTGTATATAAAAAACATGTACATGTTCCACCAATTCTCTATTAGAACAAAGTTGTTGGCATGTTTCTACACTGGCCAGCCTTGAGGTTCAAAGATATTATCGTGTGTGAGATAATTAACGTTGGAAACAGAGGGAAGGCACAGTAATTAACACAGTTTGTCTTGGTCGCTTTTCCGTGCTTAACCGTTTAGATTAATGCACTGTGATTGATTCAGGGAATAATATTTCAAACAGTTCACGGGGTACGGTTCAAGACTACTTTTATTGCGCTGACAAAGATATGTTTGCTTGTTGACGGTTTTAAATTAACAGTAGAAATCTAGGACATACGATCATTTGTGTTTAATGTTCTCACGATGATTATGTATAAATAAACGTCTGCGTCATGTGTTACATGTTTCTGCTTCTAATTGATTTGGGAGACGGGTGTTTTCAGGATTTGCGTGCATGGATTCTTGGAGTAGATCGATTTCATCTTTAGCGACTTCCGAACATTGATTGCCAACATTTTTATCACGTCCGTCCTGTTTCACAAATGGGTCTAGTATAACAGAATTCCACATCACAGATTTTGCTCGTCCATTCGTGCTGGATCTCTTCGTATAAACAACCAACTCTCTAACTGACTTTTGTCATTTCATCGGTTCCGGTAATTAAGGTTACATTAGTTTTCACGGTTTAAATTAATTAGGCCAATATTATTGACACTAAACCTGATATGGGTCTTGTCATTTGGAGTAACGTATTGTAAACTCCTGTGTAGCTACACAAATAAACTAGACGCGTTCACAACCGTTTAATACAGAATGCCGGAACAAATTAGTTCAGAGTTATACTGTTAAGATAGTCGGCTACTAGCTGTGTCATGTCTACCATATGTTAGCAGAGTCTAATCAGTTGACTGGCACAGATTTATCATAACGACGCGTGCTGATAGATCCCGCTAGTCTTAATATACGCTGGTCGTCTCCTGAGGCACCATATGCGACTCCTATCTTGGCCATTACCTAAAAATTCATATTATCAACTATCATCTAATGATTAAAACCAGACAGGTGTCCAAACTCGGGTTTCAGTTGCAATGTAATCTTCAGTCCTTTGGTTTTACAGTAAAGATAGCTGGTTAATAACTAAGCCTACTGTCAGTCACCGATTTGCGGACCTAAGCTCCAATTAGTTCAATTGTTTATTCCAGACAGTTTGATAGTGTGTGTTCTATGTACCACAGCTTCCTGTGGTGTTGAATCTAGGTACCTCATTTATCACCTTCTGTTGTCGGTAGTTTGAATGGTTTCCACCAGTCTACTTCAAATCACCTGGTTCCTGATCGAACGTTCAAAACGTCCCCTCTCTGAGAATTGCTCTCATTGTTTTTTATGGTTGAGAGTTGTCCAAAGTATCAGGACACATAGTAGATATAATGTCGCGAGATTTTATTCGACTAAGCGTCAGTCAAATTTTCAGTCTATTAGTCGGACTAATTATTCTTGCTGTTTTCATTTTCGATATCATGGATTTGATAATGTTATTCTGTTTATCGATTCTTACATCTAGCCGTGTTCATAACATGTGGTGTAGCAAGTTCATACAACTGAGCCCCGCAAATTTCTGGATTCACGATTCAACCATGTGTCGAGAACGTCAGTCCACCATCTGCCCCTCCGTTTACTCGACCTATCCCTTACTCCACTGGCGTAAAATGCAAATATGTCAATAAATGACTTGAAAAAAATAGACATCACTAACGGCAGTAATTGTTCACATGCCCCAGCTCAGCAGTGACGTTTATGTTGTTCGCGTGTCGGGGAAATAACCAGTAATAAAGAAAAATGAAACTAGCATCGAATCAACTGTCTTACAGCTTCCATCTTACTCTCAATTATAACTCGGTTGTTTGGTTGCAGCCCTCAGCCACCTTGCAATTAATTGTTTTATTCAACATTTGCGATCCTCTTACATCAAGTCCCATCTTCTCTTTTGATTGTAGGCTTGTTATGCATCCACGTCAGTAGCTGGTCATGCTAGTCAGATTTTTGAGTCTGACGTTCGGTGTTTCAACCGTTTTCTTTCACCAGTTGGCTGATTGTTCACTGAACCCGTTAACTGTAACATTGACAAATAAAGAACCGGCGTTTAGCATCTAGCATTCGTTGTTTCCTCACCAGTCCCTGGTTTGAACCGTTTGACTGAAATGGTTCATCAGATGGTTGCGAAGGGTTTCATATTTTGAAAGTGTCAAATAATTCTGCTACTACAGTAACCAGAAGATCAAGTCTAGACGTGAGCCACGGTACAACTCAGTCAACAAATGCATCAGAAAAAATGCACTATTTGTAACTGTTCAAGGATACGGATTGTCAAGGTAAAGCTGTAAACAAAAGTTACGATCGGTCACTAAACTACAGCGTGGTCATCACAGAGGCCTCCATGTGGTTGGAAGTATGTTTGCAACCAGAATTTATACGTAATCCGTCGTCTGGTCCATGATACCTGTGCATGTGTATTTATCATAACCAATTCATTCTGTCTGTGAGCATGCCACTTTGTTACATTTCTTCGTGTCACTCCTTCTAGATGCTGATTCGTCGACCGAAGCGGCGCTCATTATGTCTACTCATCTGACATTGCTATATCAGTCCGACTATTGTGGATACGTTCCTCGATGCAACCAATCGAATTGCCTACACGCCTGGATGATAAGTTGTTTCCTTTTTATATTTATTGTCAAAATGTGACTCACCATGCAGCTTTCATTTCTGCTTTTCGATCTCCAGCTCGTTCGGGTATTGCTTAGTTTTCTTCCTCAACTTTGATCCGTTTAGTACTTTTTGTGTGGTCATTCGATATGTTGAACTGTTACCATGTGCCTAGGATGCTCAACTATCATGAACTTCATATGTTGTAAACTTCCAGAGGCAGCAACAAATGGACCCTGTTGTGGCTGTCTCGATTCGCAAATCACGCTGACTATGGGTTCATCCTCATTTGTCCACTCCGAAAACAAACTCTGTTCGCTAATAATACTGGTGGCTGAATCCATGCTATTCATCTCGCTGTTTTTTTTATCTGTGCCTTATTTTCGCCACGATTATGCTTCACATTCTGGTTAAAGACTTTCGACATGTTCCGGCTGTGTCTTGTACGTTTTTATGTAATGTTCGATTGGACTAACTCTCTTGCCTGAGGCGAAACAACCTGGTCTCATTGTGGCTTCATTGCTGTTCTTTTTGTGTTCCTTCTTGTTCGTTTATAATGCATTTACGACCCTTGCAATGATCTGGTGCAATATCACGTGCCTACAATTCGTTTTCTAACGTGCCTTGTGTGGAACAATAAATATGCTATGAACCTCTTACATTTTTGCGATGAAATAATGTTAATAGATTCTTGACTGTTAATTTCTTGTTTACACATTTATACAAAAAGGCAGGCTCGGGGGTTGAGTACGTTATGTGTTACTATTATCTGTTGTTGGATGTTTCTGTGTAACTAGCGAGCAAAGTTCTGCATTGTGCTTCCAACCGGCTGCTGCACGCTATTCCCGTCTTTGTATGTGTTGTCAAGTTTCCGTCTCTGGTGTTCAGCCGGAAATGGTTTTTGCTGATAGAACCCGATTGATTATGAGTTAGCTCTGTGGACTGCTATCCCAGTAGTTCGTGGTTACATCAATCGTGTTTATAACTATACGTCTGTGACCATTCACATGTCTGGGGTTCGCGTGCGATCTAGTCAGTTGTACTTACGGGCTACCGAGCTGCAACAATGAACGAGCATGTGTAAGGCTTTCATATGCCATCTGAGGCACGATCATCATCTGTGCTGTATGGAAACAGGGACTGGCACAAAGAAATAACTCACTGCCTGCGGATTCCTGTGTATATGCAAGCACTCCATAAGATGCTACCCAATTTAATCGTCTTGGTTACTGATTGATTTAGCGGTGTTCGACCTAAGGTTTATTCCAACTACAAACACATGACTTTTATGCACGATTCATGATTTTGTCTGGCCTGCGCGAGACAGAACAGTGACGGATACGTCTATGTCGCATACTACAGTTTAAGTATATTTACTTAATAATCCTAATTTGAGTATGGTATCCAAGCCGTACCTTCGTGACAATCACGTGGCCTGTTATATTCCAACCTCTCGTTGTTACAAGGTATAGTGGTCTCGCGTTGACTCGGTAGTTGTTCTTTTGAATTTGGTCAGTCCCAACGTAATAAATGGTGGTTATCAGTTCGGGCCGGACAAAGTTTTCGGAAACATTTGCAAGACCACCGCTCCAGGTTTACCGAAGTGCGATTGTTGTTAGTAGCAGAAACATCCCCTCAAGACGACCTAGAAAAGCTTCGTTCAACCTCTTTAAACAGTCATCCAAAAAATCCGGTCATGCATGGACCACTTAATGCGATCTACCCTTCTTATGGGTACGTGTGCTGCTTTTCCGTATACAGTGCTACTCACAACCTCTACAGTAGTCCGACGTCATATTGTGAGACGCTCAATGACCCGTCCAACAAAGTTAGATTATGTATAACCCACATGTGTCCTGTGTGTAAAACCTGACGATAATTACTAGCAACAGGTTTTCGTAAATTTAACTTACCGATTCTATCGAGGTACGGAAACGTAGGTAATTATAACGAAGTCATGATTTATACGCCCTTAAAACACTAGGCATGTGTCGTGTACTGTGCTACCGATGATAGTTGGTTGTGGTTACCATGTTGGTTACATTCGTTTTACACAAAACAGTCCGTAGGAGCCATTCTATATTCCGTATCTTAGCTGGCTTACTAACTTTGTGTTGGCTAATTGTTGATAACCTGATAGTATTCAGATGTTAGTGACATTATTTAAGCGATCTTCACGCAGTACACAAGCTCCCAAGCTGTTTGTAGTTGTGTGTATCCACTTGCTGGGCTTATCGAGTATACTACCAGAATTTAAGCTGCTTTGGGAAGTGAGTGAACTCACTGAGGCGTAACACCAATCAGGTATCGCAGATATGAAGGAATGCATTTCGAACACGGTTATGATGCGAAGAGACCGAGCCAACAGATGAAATTGTGCGAACGTATATTTGTCTACTGATAGCAGATTTTGAACTGGATGATCCCGTCCTGTTACCACTGCCTAAGTCCATGTGGATACGCACCCATCATTCTTCAAGTAAGCTAGTCCCATTGGTTATTTACTAGTCGCCTGAAGGTGACAGCCTACACCAACAACCTTAAGATGGCATTAGGAATAACGATCGGTTTTAATTTTGAAGGGTTTTATTCATCCACAAATTAACTTCGGCAGATTAAACCTCCGCTTTCGCCCGGACTCTTCCGTTTATCCCCCTATTAAGGCACACACCTTGTTACCGTTCCAAGGCGCCTCCGTCGGGCGAAATCGGTTGAGACTTTTTAGATCGCTAGGTTGATGAGCGATCCTAACTCCTTTTTTCCGGCAACCGCTCTCTTGATGTCTTGGGTATGTGTGGTCATTACGCGCCCTATAAATACTTTGTATTTGTCGCCCTAGTCGCACCCCGTTTTGGAGCGGAACAAAGCTTTATATTTTGATCGCGTCTTTTGGCTTGTCTTGGAAGCGGATACAGGGACATTCGCAGCACTATTCGGGACCGAGATTTTCGTGCCAATTATTACTGGGACGAGAATCCGGATTCTGCCTAGCCAATTACGATAACAAGGACGAACCAGCGTACCGTTTAGGAGGGTTCACAACAATTTGGCGACGGAAGAACTCACAATGTCAATAACGTTCGAACAGATGCAAACCCTTCTCCATCAGCAGCAGAAACAATTCAAGCAATCGCAATTAAAACTGTATAAAACGCTGACTCAGAAACTGAGTTTCCAGCAACCGACAACAGGATCCAACGAATCGTTCAAACCCACAGCAAAATCTCTGATCAATTCAATCAGTGAGTTCCATTTTGATCCTGTAATTGGCACCACATTCGAATCTTGGTTCAGAAAGTACGAGGATGTTTTCAAGGTGGAACTGTCAGACGCTGATGATGCTCGGAAAGTTAGTCTGCTGCTTCGCAAACTTTCTACCTCAGAACACGAACGGTACATCAACTTTATCTTGCCGAAGAACCCAAGGGATTCCAGCCTTGACGAAACCACCCACACGCTGTCCCAAATCTTTGGCGACCAGTCATCTCTGTTCAACATACGCTACCAGTGCCTGAAGCTCGTGAAATCAGCAGATGATGACTGGGTGTCGTACGCTGGAACAGTCAATCGGGAGTGCGAACGTTTCAAGCTTCGAACAATGACCGAAGATCAATTCAATTGCTTGATTTTCGTTTGTGGACTCCAGTCACCGGAGGAAGCAGATACCCGAACACGGATTTTGGCGAAGATAGAACAGTGTCCCGAAATCACTCTGCAAGATGTCACTGCTGAATGCCAACGCTTAATGAACCTGGTGCATGACACAGCTATGATCAAACAGAGTAGTCAATCAAACGTCCACACGGTGTCCTCAAATGTCCCAGTCAAGAGTGTATCAATGTCGGAACGCGATAACCGAAGAAAACCTCCTACACCGTGTTGGCAATGCGGTGGTTGGCATTATGTCCGATATTGTCCATTCAAACAGCATTGGCGCACCCACTGCTCCCGACGGAGCCATAAAGAAGACCATTACCGTTTTAAGAGGCGCCATCACCCGCTCAATCACAACTCCGCAAGCCGCGCAAGCCTCGCTTCTCGAGAGCACAGGCCGTTCTCGCAGCAATAAACGACGATAACTGGACGCGCAGAAAGTTTGTATCTGTCTTCATCAACGGCAAGTCGGTCAGATTACAGCTCGATACAGCATCCGACATCACACTGATCTTTGACCGCACGTGACGCCTGATTGACAAACCTACAATACGCCCGACAACCCGACTTGCCCGAAGCGCTACTGGCAATCGATTGCCTATCATTCGCGAAGTCCAGTGCATTGCAGTCCTCAACAGACCATCAATCGGCGGCACCTGCTACGTGACCCGCAATCCTGGCCTGAATCTCCTTGGATTGGATTGGATCGACAGACTGCATTTACTTGACAAACTGTTAATCCAAATCTGCAACCGCACTTGAGCTCAGCAGAAACCCACGATGATCCCAGAAGTCCATCATCAGCTCACAAACGTTCTCCAGCAAGGACAATTGGACGTGTTCGCAGAAGAACTTGGGTGCTGCACCAAAATAAAGGCCAACGGAAAAGGTCCCCCAAGTCGTGTGATGGACAATCTTGCCTAATTACGGAACAAACCCAAATCAACACGTTCCTTATGGCAGGTCACCGACGGAATGCAAGTTCGATAGGGATCCCAAGAGTGTTTTTAATATCGTGATTTCGCATTCAAACAGAGGGGGACGCAATGTAGAAATGAAAAGACAGTACAATCAAAGACACGGAGCTCGTGCACAGTACTTCTCAATCGGCGAGCCGGTCCTCGTACGAATGTTCCATGGACTGCTGAACTGGAGGAGGGGAATCATCGTCCGCCTGCAAAGATCAGTCTTATATAAGGTGACAGTCGGCGAAGCCATATTTGTGCAGCATGCGAGCCAGATTCGCCGGAATCGCGGAGATGCACTGTACGACCATGGAGGATCAATCGCGCAACTCCATATACTGCCGAACCCTTTCGACTTGAAGAAAGAACGCCCTAACGAAACCGAACATTCGACAAAACCGACGTTGCGGTCGCAGAACAATGAGCGCAAGTATCCCGTGATGTGGAGACGACGGACAAACAGATGCTGCAAACCGGTCAAACCCATTGAAGTCGATCCTCGGAAACAGTTCTACGATTGCACCGAACAATCTCCAGGGGATGGTTAGGGCGCCCGCCCTGTTACCGTCCCAGGGCGCCTCCGTCGTGAGA
>LUCH01000162.1:60368-99718 GCA_013368495.1 Paragonimus heterotremus
TTACCTTGGACTCGTCTTGTTGTTCACAATGCAGTAGGGGAGCACGATTTCCGAGATGCTTCAACACTAATTGGCTGGCAAACGTCGTCAACCGAGACAGTGTATTTTTGACGTACACGTCGGCGCTAACCACCTTACGGTGGTCACAACCATAGGTGCACTGCATCTCAAACTCCCGCATTAGCCACTCGCTGTGGGACCGAATTTTACTGACGGCCGTAGCAAGATGGCCCCGTGGATGAGTGCGCTTCTTAATTCGCCCATTGGCATTCTCCAGACGGTTGTTCGTTCGATTTCCGAAGTGAACAGCATCTGATTGCACATGGATGGCCCAAGTAGGCCTTGTATAAAGCCAATTGCACATTGAGTAGTTAAAAAACTTTGGGTCCGTGCGTCTGATTAACGCGACATCTTGGTTGAACCTTAAACATAAATAGACAAACGTTTGCACCCACTCTTTTACGTTATCCACAGTTGCCATACGATGAAACAAGTAGCAACTTCTAAATGAGTTGGTCTAAATGGAGATTACAAGATTAACGACACCAACCTACGTGTTTCCCCACGGCATATCGAACATGGAAATAACATAGCATTACGTCGCACCCAAACACGACTCGCGCTGCTCGCATTTGGGCCGCCACTTTGTCCGTCACAACTGTTCTCACGGGTATGTGATCCCCCATCACATCACAAAATATTTCAAACAAACGACGGAGGGAAGCGTACTTTTCACTCCGAACGTAATCATACATCACGGGCCTTTCATGGCTCATCCCGTCTGTGACAAGAAACTGATATAGCTCCAAGCCACAACCGCACATGTGAACTGATATATAACTTACTTGTGGCAGTTGGTTCCACGAGTGGCAACGACGTTGACCACATCTGGGAACCGTCTGAACAACTGTACTCGCTCCGTCCATGCGAAGCATGTGTGCGTGTATCTATTACCATCGTCTTTGAGGACAAGCAGTGCGCCATTTTTCACTAAGTGATCAGGAATTTGGGGTAGGTTTTCTGCAACATCAATGTACACAAACCAACTTACTTATCGTCGGAGGTTCTAAACAATGACGGATGTTGTAAATATCTATTGTCGTTATATACTTGCCATAAATATCCGCAGCATTCTGCTTTTACTCCGCAGTCGGAGTATTGTACTCGAACAAATGCCCAAAATCGCTCACTTTACTCGCAGAGAGCCGGCAATTTGTTGGGTGTGCATCGTACAGCAAGGCAGTTAGATCATGGCTCGTGCTCCAACGATAAAAAGCTAACAACCCACATCGTTTTCCTCCTGGTGACGTTAAAGCGCGATTGACAGCATGTATCACGAGAACTGAGCGATGGAAAGCAAGTGAACTCAACTCACTAAACACGTCGGAATCCGCGGCTTTCATTTCGACGTCGCTTGTACTTGGCACACCTGTGCGCCATCTACCAGGTAACCTCAGTAGTATTCACACTCACATTATAATACTTCAATCGTCCATTGTTCGATCTTTTACTTCAACCCAGCACGTACAAAACACTGTATTCCATCATATATTTCTCCAAACAACTTCGAAATTCCTGAAAGCTAGAAAATTCCTGATCCTCGAATAGATCTTTGAATCCCTGAAGATAATCCATCACCTAAAATCAAATTAAAAAACAATTACTGATTTATTAACATAGAACGATTAACTATTAATTGAACATAAGCATATGCTTCGCATGAAAACGCAGAAGTGCAATCGCAACACCCACCGTGAATATTTTCATCCTTCGCGCGAAATGAAGGACAACCTCGTTAACGGTTGGTTAAAACAAACTTTTCAACGCGCGTCAACATTTTTGTCTCAGAAACTGATGATTTTCAGCTTATTAAAAGGTGCCACCGAAATATTGCCCCATATTTCCGGATCTCATAAATTAGCCGATTCAGGACAGAATTTGCTCCCTACAGATAATTTTCCGCCCGCAGGTTCTGCGTTGCTTCACTTTTCGTGGAGCGCGCGTGAACAGTCAGCTACAAAGCGACGCTCTGAGTATCATCGAATCTGCATCTCATACATAAAAAGTTTAGAACGGGTGAATGAAGAAGTTTGTACTGGTGTTCATATAGGCCAGTGCATTTGAAGTGATACCACCTTTGACACTAGTAACACTGCATGCCGCTTTGTACGGACATTTTGCACCCGTAGCGGCCGCAAAAGCTCACCGCCTCTGCGAGTGTTTGATGAATCTCAGTACTACTAGATCTGATCCGGGTCAGTGTCATAGGCAGCAAGCGGTATACGATATAGAACGAACACAGAAACAGATACAATTTGACGAAAAAAAATTCAATCGATATGTTATTCAGTAACAATTAACAGTAAACGTATGCAATTGTTTGATGCTCAGGGTACCAATAAGACAAAAATACGAGTAAACAACAACAACGGGAGAATACGGACGTTCGCGATCAGTTTGTTAGAGAACATGGAACATTCTTCGAAGGGAGGAGGATAGCCATCTCGGAAGATTTGCAGCCGAAGTTCATTGAACAATCCTTGTGGCACAGGCTGGGGTGAACAGCTTTGTTCGCGGAATAAAGAGCTTTGCTATTAGCCAGGTATGTGAAATTCACAGGAGGTCCGATTCAAGTCAAGGAGAATAAACAAATTTGTTCAGAGAAATTTCCGAAAGATTCTGGCAACGTTTTGCGGCTGATGTTTTCACACATGACGTGGGACTACCCCAATTCTGAAATTGATTGACGAAGCAATACCACCAGAAGTGGGTCGAAAACAAAATGTGTGCTCGGTGTTCCAAAGTGGCATGCGGCAATTAGTTGTATCTGATGAGAATCCTCAGTTTGCTTTTGCCGAATTCAAACTTTTGCAGATAAATGGAAGTTTCGACGTCGAAGAAGCAGCTCTTTCCATTATCAGTCAAAAGAGCAGACTGAGGCGGCAGTTACGACTGCCAAGAAATTGCAACAGATTCTCCAACAGCCGGGCAGGATACTTTGCGAGTGCTTCCAAAAAAATAAACCATGTCGAACGTGACAACCAAATGCAGTGCGGTGCAACGGATGCTTCGGCGAGGGACGCGAACACAATTGACAGTGGCGCCGTTACGAACTTTTAGACGGCTGACGTGTTCAACAGAACTCACAACGACGCAGACTACAACAAAACCTTTGCAGGGATTACGAAGCCCAGAAAAAACACATAGGCTTCAAAACAGAAGTAGCCACAGTGTGTCCGTGAGATCACGAAAAAATATGCACCTGGTATATTGAACAAGAATTGTGAGCATAGGTCATACGATGTTAACGTGAACGGTGTGGTGAGAACAATCGTGTAAACTTGAGAAAGGATCTTCAGTCTGAAAGAGGGGGGTGTGTAATGCGAGTCATAAACCACCAAGAACGGGAATTGGACGGGCCAATCAAAAGAAAAGGATGTAATTAGACTGAGCTGGGGCGCTCCTATGATTGAAGAAGTTTCAGCTAGTTAGACTTTACGCACACGCTGCTGAAGGGATTGTGGTCGACCGGTACTAGCCAGTCAGAAACGTCGGTAAGCCGCTGCACCGGATTTTCCATGACATGTCATGATTATAAAGTTGTTGATTGTCATACTTGAGTAATGGAGTTGTTTGAAGCAAGGTCTTCGAGCATAACAACAAATGCGTCAGTCATAAGACAATAACGCTTTTCGCCTAATAGCAATATGAAATATTGTTGTTGCCCAACAAAATGGTGTTGTTTTCCCGTAAAATGAAATTGCTGAGTGCCATACAGACGTTCATTTTCATTTCTTTCGGCTAGGTAGCCTACTTCACAGTAAGGATACACACTTACGAGCGACCGTCTAGGATGTTGTCTATATAAAGTATCGTTCAACAAATTTGCCTGATCACTCCGTTTCCTCTCGCCTTTTTGTTGAAGGATACTTTGGAAGGAGCATTAGGAGTTTCTAGAATCTTGATTAAGAGCTTTTGACAGGTGGCCACCTGAATGACATTTGGGCGTGCAGGTAGTACTGCCTTACATATTTCTTTCATGTAAGCACGCAGGTAGTTATGAACTGGATGAATTGCAGGGCTGGTCAGTATGGCATTCAATACACACCTCCAAAATTTAGTATAGCTCCAAGGTTGGGTTAATGCCAAACGTATCTTGCAGGTAGGCCACTTGAGACCGTCGATCGGTGATCCTACCTGTGTACTGTTATTTCATCAGGTACTCCGCAAGCCACCACCAATGAATGAGGACCTCAACTTTGTAAAGGAAAATGAACACTACAAAATACCTTACTGTAGGGGCAGAGATGTTCACGAAACACCGACAGAATGTGAATGTATAGAAGCCACATTGTACGGTAAAAAGTGCACTCACATGTGCCGTGTAAGCTATCGACGACGAAAGCGCCGCCATTTTGTACTTGAAACTGCAATCTTCAAAATGATCACTAGAGAAGTGCTTACTCAGCACTCAGACACTGTTTCGAAAAGGAGCCGTGGAGCCCGTTCCTTCTGATGCTTTTGGACAAGGTAAATTGCGAACGTCGTCATTCTGTGAAGAATGTTCTTCACGTACCAGTCAACCTCCACAAACTCACGACGGTCTCACCCATAGGTCGTTTGTGTTTTACACTCCCGTAGAAGCCACTAACTGTGTTTCCATAGTTTCTGACTGGCGACGGCCAGGAAGCCTGTTGGGCGCGTTCTCTTCTTCAACCGTCCGTTTGCGTTCTCCGGCCTATTATTTGTTCGATTGCCGAAGTGGACAACATCGCCTTGGGCATGGATGGCCCGCTTCGGCTTGATGTACAGCCAATTACCCGGCAAATAATTCAGAAACTCCTTATCCATTCTGCTGATGATGTACAGATCACGTTTGAACCTACGGCCAACAGTGTAACAGTGCAACTCACTCTTCCCCATTTTCGGCCCTAGCCATTCGGTAGAAGAGGAAACGACAGCGAAAACAGTTCGTCTTACAACAAGTATGACGAACGGACTTTGCCCACTTACATGCTTACTTACGACATCGCGAACATGAAAGTACCACACCATGATGTCGCAGCCGAACACCACACGGGCTTCCCTCATCTGCGCAGCCATATTATTAACGGCAAATGTTTTCACCGCAATCGGCTCGCCCATCATTTCCCGAAAAATTTCGAAAAGTCTAGGTAGTGAAGCACACTTTTCACTACGAACGTACCCGTATATCACGGGTCGGCCGTGTCCCATACTGTCTGTCACTAAGAACTGATATAACTTCCAACTTCGAAAGTATGGGGAAATATACAATGACTTTCTTGTGCCTGTTTGTCCCGTGAGTTGCATCCAAATTCACAACATTTGGGAAAAGTCGGAATCTGCATTCGCTGTACGACGCGGATATGCGTATATCGGTTGCCTTCATCCCTCAGAGTGCGCATCACACCTATAGCACTAATCACCGACAGCACCTCATCAAGTTTCTCTAACATACAGTGATCAATCTTACGTGAAAAACTCACTTGATATTGTAGGTTGTAATTTGCGGCGGATGTTTTCAACTTCAGCGGTTGTGATAAACTTCCCGTAAACACCCGCTACATATTGCTTATTGTTGGCAGTTGGTGTATTGTACTGGAACAGACCCTTGCATTCGTTCAATTCACCGACGGTGAGTTCACGATGCGAAGAATGGGACTCAGATAACAGACGATTGCAAGGGTGGTTTTGCTCCAACTCGAAAAAGCTCACATCCAGACACACATCTCGTCGGACCACATGAAATCGTGATCTGCAACATGTGTCGCGAGAACTGGTTCGTTAAAACTAACAACAGTTATCACACTAGACACATTTACACACCCCTGCACACAATCCTACGCCTTTTGTACTTCTTGCAACGATAATAAATCTGCGCGTTTTTCAGGAACTCACGTCCTCTTACCTTATCTTACTTCAAGGCAGTTTTTGACTTACGGCTATTCCCACGAACATAAATAACGCCCACCTCGTCCATGTACTTCTGGAGACACTCCTGAAAGTGTGAGAGGGTGCGAAATTCGCGATCTTTAAACATCGACTTGAAAATAGCAATATAATCCATTTCCTACAAATAAAAAAGACAACTGGAAGTGAAGTTAAAAACAAATGAAAAAAATGAAGAAATACGTTAAAAATAACCCCAGCATTCTCGTCATAGCATTCACACACGCATTCGACCACAACAACAGCAGTCATACCAGTTTTCGAAAATTAATTACGGGAAATAGGTTTTTAATTAATGGTCAGTTAAAACAAACAGATATGAGGCCAAGACGCAGAATTCAACGATTCCAACTTCTGCATCACCTACCAAGCCATTAAAACGACTTATTGCAGGAAAATAATCTCCCCGAACACGACAGCTCGGGAACTCACGTTCTACGGCTTACATTCATGGAATTCATGTGATTCGGGGGAATTCGTGCCTTCCGGCGATGTAATTCAAGACTTTTTGGCCTACCTTGCTCTTTTATAGTGGGAGTCCTTGACTTTTTGTGAACATTACCATGCCTTGACAATTCTGGGGCTATGATATCCCTATGGAACTTGAAGTGTTCAGTGAATACTTCTGGTGCTTCATTAGGAGTCGGGGTCGGAAGAAGTGTATCTTGTTCTAGAAGACTAGGCAAAGTGAGCAGCACACTTCGGTTGACGAATCTGATTTGGTGAAAATGGATGGTGGTCAAGTTTTCAACAGTGAAAATTACTCCGAGGAGGATACAGTAGCTGAGAACACATCCGTCATTACAATGAGATCCATAACATGGTTTGGTCTAACACTCCGCTTATTTGGACACGTGCGGAAAGATCTGTCTGACTTGTGTGAGCTTCCAAAGGGAAGCAATGAGTTTTGTGCAATTCCGAGTGTCCCCCAGTTGGTTTGTATTCCGAAAGTGAGTCTGAAGCATAAAAAAGCCCACTTGTAAGAAGGAACCTGTCTTTGTGAATGGAGTTAGATACCTTGCGGGAGCACCATCAGAGCTGATTGTAAAGGCCAGTAAACACACGAAGTCATCAATCTTATTAAGGTGAAGATGTTCAACCATCACTGCTGAATTTTACTCCTTACAGTCACTCATCCCTCTCTCTTCGTCCGTCTCCTGCTCGTGGGACACTGCGTGTTAATATTAGACGGTTTCAAAATGAAATATCCCAACCGCAGCTCATCACACCTTACAGGCGGTTCCACAAATGCTCAGATGTCCCACAGCTGGTTTTACATTGAGAGATAAGAGTGCCCACAAAGCTGCCATCGGTGACGAGACTTCGCACTGACTATTAGCGAATCGAACATGATCCTCGTCAATTATCAGGGCTGGTTTTTCCTCCTGCGGACAGGATTTTTCAATGCTTACTTTGTCATTGAAATTCTTGTTGCACAAGACCTTAACGGGTCGCGTTACAGGGGAATCTTCTTAAAAACACGGATCGCAAAAGAACGTGATATGATGCTCTCACATGGTGGGCTACGAATCATCCGACCAAGTAGGACACTAATCGCATTAGGTTGTTCTCGTCCGCTGGTTACTGGGTCAAGCACTCAGTCAGCATCTGGGAAGCCACCTCCGACCAATACACCAATCCTTTCTCAACCATACGCTTGGAATTCGGCTCCGCTGGGTTGGCACGACCATTCATCCCACGTAATGCATCATATGGCTCATGGAATAAAGTCTTTCTTGCGCACGCCTCGTTAGCCCCAACGGTTTTATGCACGGACGACGAAATCAAATTGGGTTTTGAGTCGGCATACAGAGTTGGATGCACAAACGACTGTCATGATGACGGGCACAACTAAACTGTGACAGTAGGATGACGGTCGACGTAGTCTGTTTTGATTAGGGTTTTTTCCGAATAACAGTCAAGGAAAACATAAGTTCTTGCCGAATCTGATAGCGTTTTCATATACACTGCAACCGCCTCAAGTGGTATGCTCTTTCTACCAGTGTCGTGATACCGTGTAGTTCGGCCGCTGGTTCCATGCAGTGATAAGTGATATTGGCTTCGACAACTTTTTCCAACACACGGATTTTTTATTCTGCAATCTGAGACCTTAGGTGACGTAGTGAGACAATAAATACGCACCCAGACCTCGCACACGGGACCACCTACCAGGTAAGTAGAACTCACTGAACTTGGCACATCCTTTAGTAGTGTTCGTAAGTTGGCGCAAGCCACAAAGATACAGATATTTACGAATATCCTTTGATGCTCCTGTTGCTCACTGGTGGTGGCAGAATTATGTAACTCTCCTCTGCCTCTCGAGCCCTTCCTTGGTTACACTGTGAAAGGGCGATCTCTTGTTGATCGTCACCTGCCGCTTTAACCCTAACACATTACTCAAGAAGCTTCCTGGAATTACATTTATTAACACGACCGCTCTTGAACCAGGTTGACCAAAACTTTGACAAACTATTGCGGAAACCCATTTTACTACGGCGTCCTTTTGGGGGATTCCGATCCGAGGAGGTAGACCAAGCTTAGCTCTGGCAACTCGCCAAACATCTCCTAACAAGCTTGCGGAATTCTGTGGAGCAACAAACGATTGTCTCTGATGATGATCTGGTCCAATAATCAAACGTCACCTTTGGAGACTTTCCAAGATGCTGCCTGGTTGTTGTAACTCAGTTTCTGACTACTGTGAAGGTCACCGTCACTTCTAATACCCTGGATAACTGCTTTCCCCCAGATCAACAGTGATAAAATGACTGTGCACTGACAGCACTCGTCATATTATACCCACCGTTCAAGGGTCTAAGCTTACCAGAGCTAGGGAGAATGCCATTATCATCAGGCTGCAGAACATGGTTTTCCTCTGGTATGGCCTTCAAAACGTTTGCGCGTCTCGGTATTCTTAACGGATTCGATCGTATATCCCATATACCGACTCCTAGTTCCAGCACCCAAAAGATAGTTACTGCCAACACTGAAACGTTTTCGGGCGACGCAAAGACATATAACGACCGCCGAATTAAAAACATGGTTCGATAGTGGTCTTTCTGACAAGACTGGCTAAGCAATAAAGTATACAGGACAAGCATCTACACGTCTCAACCCTGGCATTCAGAAGCAACGATAAACATATGACGTAGGTAAGCACAACAGCTACTCAAATTGAAAAAAACTACTATAAGATGCATTTAACAAATCGCCTTACACGTCCTCTGACTAATCACTCCGGCCAGAAAAGACTGCCTCTTATAAATTCCGCCTACTAAAACCCAAAACCTACTCAGTGACTGTTAAAACAGTTGCCTGTGTCGAGTGATTGACGACTGCCATGTGTTCTACAGAAATTACTGACGACGATCCCTAACTTAAGTCATTCTTTCATCATGGAGTTTCCTTCTTTTTATATTCAGAATTTTCTTGGTAGTGATAGCGAACCTTCCTTATAGGGACAGACGAGTGAGTTTTCCTTTGTACACAAATAACTGAGAAGATTCCGATGAAATGAATGTGGTCTGAAGTTTCAGTGAAGGGATACAAATGATATTTCCAAGTGATATACGAAAGCGGCAAATCTCAGTTAACCTGATATCCAACATTACTTAGTTATAAGATGGTCCGTCGCGGGTAAGTCACTTCCGCACGTTGAATCAGCATGGCGGTTGTTGTGTCCAATCGAATGCAAGTGAGCCATGCAGTCGGCCAATCAGATTGCTCTGACCTTCAAGCGATCGATAACACATGCGGGCATCAGCTGCCTGGACCGTGCGGACTGAGAGCTTTCCGTGACGTTACTTGAAACGGTAGCTTTAATAAAGCTTATTTACTACTGATATTTTCCGTCGTTCTTGAATACACCAGCCATAAACGATGGAAGCACCTCTGAAGGTATATTCGATGTGGAATACAAGACGTTTGAGAAAATCTAGATGACTTTCACAAGTTTTAACGAGGAACCCGAACAACCTTCCTCAGTAACACTTCACACACAGCTGCGAGTGCCAAGAAGAAGAGAAGTAGAACTGCGGCGAGGCTGCCCTTGTGGAAGTATGGTGTACAAATGCTTACAATGTGTACGGTGTACAACACCCTCCAAATGTTCATCAAGTTTGTGACAACAAATTGTAGTTTAGACAACAGACAAAGCATTCCGGACCATCCGTTCTAGTACCAAGGAATATTAAATCAAAAGAGCAAACATGGTCCACTCACAAGACTTTCAGGTTGGTAAGCCTAATATATAATTGTGGTGATTGTCAGTAAACCCATTCCTCATTACTGTTGTTTTATTGCATTGCCGACCACAACTTGCACAATCGTGCTCGACAGATAAATTACTTGCTTTGCCCAGTTCCGTTGTCATTACTATTGCGTCGAAGCTAGCTCTGGGGTTGAGCCAATTTAACTACTTTATTTCTGTACTCCTAGAACCATCACAATTAGCGTCGCGGACTTTTGTAAATATCTGTGATGGATTCTTGTCCACTTGAAATTCACAATATTCATAATTCGTCGAGAGGCATCGAGGTTTATTCCGAACGTTTCGAAATATGGTGTCTCATAGTCAGACAGATGGAAGCGGAAAAGAAACCGCTTACTTCCTCACCGCAATTGTCAAGGATGAGTACAGCCTTGTGAAAAACTTGTCATTTCCTGATCCACCAATTTCTCTTACCTACGAATCCCTGGAGAAACTGCTGCTTTCTTATGTCCAACCTGCAAAGTTTGAAGCAGCTGAAGAAGCTAAATTTCATACGCTCGTGAGAAGAAAAAATCGGAAGATCAGACAGGTTATTCTCGAAATTCAGCATCAAGCTGTCCGGTGTAATTTCGAAGGACAATTACATACTCAACTCCTTGACCGTTTGATTGCTGGAATAAATTTGCGTGATCTACAACAATAGTTTCTACTGCCTCTGAATTCCACTTTCCAGTCAGCCAGAACATTATGCGAACAGTATCAGGATGCCAAAGCTGCTTTGAAAGATGAACCGATGGTTTTATACAACAACAAGGTGAGACGTTCAGAAGGTCAGCAAAGGCAGCTGTCTGAAAAAAATAAATGCTGGGAATGCAATTGATGAGAATCACCTTGTGTCTAATTCAAATACCACCCGGCGGTGGAATTACTGTAAGTTATGTTGTAACAAGCACTCCCGATTGACTTGTGGATTTTGTAAAGTTAAGTGATATAGGCGTGGTAAAATCGGGCCTATTCACTCCGTTTGCCAGAGTTCAAAGTCCTCTTCTACATATTCCAGTTGTGACGAGCATAACTCGAATCCTGACTATAAATCCATTGTTCTTATCGTGATTTCCACCCATTCTCTCGATTCTGGGCACCATAGAACACAATCGTTTACTGTTACCGATGGTCCCCAACATTCCTTTATAGTCGACACCGGTAATATTGAATCTTTTATTTTTGTCGCTTGCGTGAAGCGGCTGGCACCTGCTGTTAACTTGAAACCTGCCAACATGTATGTTAACAGTATTACTGGACATGCTTTACCCATTTTTGGCGAATGTGAACTTTCGCTTACAGATGTGCAGTCCGCAACCTATTCATGTTGATTTTTGATACTAATTTCGGTCCGCCCGTTATCGGTCTTAAGTGTATGGAGATTTTGAATCTCTGTCTCATATTGTCTGTTAAATCTCCTGGGGCTGAATGTTCCGTTTCTGAGTTTGTTTCAGAGTTGCAGCCATTTACCGGAAGAGTATCTGCAATCGAATCGTCGCAGACAGGAATTCCTGAACGTGTGAAAAAGAGACTAAGTCACAACTACTGCCCAGACTTTCGGTTGAACTGCGGAGGATGTGGTGATTGTCAGCAAACATATTTCCCATGACTGTTGTTTTATTACATTGTTGACAATAAGTTGTACAATTGCGCTCGGCGGATGAGTTACTTGCTTTGCCTAGTTTGGTTGTTATTACTATTGAGTCAAAGCCAACTCTGAGGTTGAGCTAATTTAACTACTTCATTTCTGTATTCCTGGAACCATCACACTAATCTAGAACAAAACGCCCGGCTTTCAGTGCTGACCTGCACACCTGTGAGATGACAGGTCGTTTCGAGAGTGTTGGCGAAACGGGACTGTGTGTAGTAAGGGATTAGAATTTCTTCGCTATGATTAAGGCAACCTGCGCACTGGGCGCAACTTAGATGAGTGCAAAGAAATTATTATGTTGCGAGATACATTGAAAGCGGAAGGCAATTATAGCTTTCTACTGTGAGAGAAAGTGCTCATGTTCGTTATGTTTGTACCTAAAATTGTTTTCCAGCTGTACTCTAGGTGTGAGGGTGTTGTTCTGAAAGATGCTGCTCATCAATTAAATTACGGCGGCTTTATATAATGGCATGATATGCTGATAGATGTAACGGGAGTGGGCGCTGAGTCTCTCACTCACTGAAAGAGAACAAACCCACTGCCAGTTATAGAATATTTGTCAAACGCACATTTACCTGCTGACCTGCAGGTCATTTACTGCCATCTGTGCAAGTCTGATAGGCTTGTTTCAGAAAATCTCCAACGATCATTTACTAAAAGCTTATTAGGATATTCATCCTCATTCACCTATAATGAAAGTTGTCAATCGCTTGGTATTGACTCACTTTGATTACGAAGGCTGAAGTTGAATCTTACACTTCTGTATAAACTGATACACTCGGACGCCATCACCACAGCGTTCGCCATTCATGTCCTACACAGGTCCTCATGTGGTCTCAGAAACAAGGGCTCAAATTTGCCAATCCTTTTAGCTCGGAAAAAGATACCAGCCAACTTCTTTGTTGTAAAATATTCCTATGTTTGGAATGGACTTCCGACTGAAATTAGGGCCAGTAACAGCATTCAGCTTTCTCAGAAGGGCCTGAGCAGTTTCCTTACATCATCAGACATAATGTCAGTCCTCAAACTTTGTGTATCTTCTGATGGCCTTTTTGAATGTGGTCGGGAGAATATTTAGCCGTCAGCAGGATAAACGTATGTACCCGTTTTTAGTATCACAGTCCCAATTGAAACAGTTTGCCTGAAACTGTCTCTGCGTATTCACCAATTACTCGAACCCCATCTAGCATCTGATTCATTACGCAATCACGAAACCGCATCATTTTATTAATATGCGTTAATTGCATAGATTTTTACTTTAAAAAAACAACAACAAAAAAGGACTATATATCACATACATGCTTTTCCACATATATGTACCCATTTGCAATAACCTGTTCATCTTGGTAATCAATTAGGCCATAATTAATGATAGCCAGTATTGACTGCTTACTTGGCCATCATATAAATACTCTTTACAGAAGACTATTTAAAAAAATCGCCCTCGTGCGTTGTCTCCACTGTTCAAAACCCTCCCCGTTAACAATTGAAAACTGTTGCGTACTATGACATATGTATATTCTAATTTACACATTGCCCCTATAAAACAAACTGACGACAAAAATACATAGTAAACCGATTTAAACCTCAATTCACATCGAGTGTTGTCTTTCCTGCCTCGAAACCCCCCTCGTAAACTACCTAGTAATCGCTATGTGCTATGAAATATAGATTCTTGCTTAATCACTGACCCTATAGGATAAACTAACGTCAAAATTTAGTACGGGGCTTTGATTATCACGTGATAATCATTCTAGCGGTAGCTGCTGGTCACTCATTTATTGAAGGAAAAACAGAAATATCAACATTGCGTAAACTTTTTGTTCATAAATTACATTCACATTAATCTTCATATCAAATGTGATCACCTCACATTTTCCCATGTAGCACTTGACACTGCGTTCTTCCTCTTAATTCCAAAAGCATCTGTTACGCAAGGAAACTTTTCGCTATGGATAACCGCCCAAAGGCCCACACTGGCCAAGCGGTTACAGAGATTTTCAACTTTTTGACGATTTCTGGCAGTCCACGAGGCCCCGTGCTGGAGTCTGTTCAATTCTTCGCCAAAACTGAATTATTTCAGCATTTTACCGATTGATGTTACGTCAAATAACGGCGAAGTCCATCGAAGGTGCATCTGCACGTATTGCCCGAGAGCTAGCCGTAGACAATGATTTCTCCGGTTACTGTGGTTGAAAAAATTTGCCACATATTCCGCTATTTCACCTCGGTATCAGGTGCAGTAGTGACAGTCACCGAAGTGTGTGTTACGGAGGCGTGTGCGGTTGTTTTAACTGAGCGATAAACGAAAACGACCTAATCGTGTGTTATTTTCGAATCTCTATGTGGCTGATGTTGGTTTGCGAAAGTAACGCTGAAATGCAGAAATAATTCGTGCATTAATACACAGGAGAATCCGGAGATTGTTTATCATATTAAGAACTGATGACACTATTTTATTTTTAGGACATGGATTATATTGAAGCGTTCAAGGTTGGTTTGAAAATCGTGAATTTCACACTTTCTTACAGTTTCAAGAGTGCCTGAAAAGGTACACGGAGGAAGTCGGCGTTCGCGGAACGAGCCGTAGATGGAAATCTCTTCTGAAATACGATAGGGCAAGGTGACATGAGACCCTGAGAACCGTCTAGATTTTCTACCGTTGTACGAAGTACAAAAGATGAGAGTGAATGCAGAGGCATACGACTTGTTAATGAAGTTGATATTTGTCTTCATTAACAACTTAGTTCTCGCGACATCTGTTGCAAACCACGATTTTACGTTGTCCGGAGAAATGACTCTGGTTGTTAGCTCTTTCGAGTTAGAGCATAACCTTCCACTTAAGCAGTCTTTCGTGGACGATTACGGGAAGTTCATCACAACAACTGACGTTGGGAACCTTCGACGTAAGTTGAAAACTGCACTGTCCAGCGAGTTTTGGGGTGTTATATTTTAACTGAGCTTCAGAGAACTTAGTGAGAAGTACGCCTCACTACGCCAGCTGCTCCAAATTTTCCCAGATCTGATGGGTGAGCACATAACAGTGAAGAGGTTTGTCATGGACAAGATGGCCAAGCAGATGAGGGCTGCTCTTGTGTTGTTCGGATGCGACGTCCTGTTGTGTTACTTCCATGTATGTGACGCCGTCGGAAAGCATGTAGGTGAATAAAATTTATTTGTCAAGACCATTAATAGACAAATTCATTCTTCAGCCGACGTCTGTTTTGCCGAATGGCCACAGCGGATGATGAACTGGAGTAAGTTGCATGACTACACAATCTACGTTATAGATTTAACCGTGACTTAAGCATAATTGGTCGGACGGGCAGAAAGTTTATCAATTGTTTGTTGTGCAATTGGCTTTACATCATACCAGGTCAGTGCTGTCCAGTTTGGAAACCGCACCAACAATCGCCTTGAGAACGCTAATGCACGGCTGAAGAAACGGACGCGTCCCCGGAACTGCTTGGCTACAGCCATTCATAAAATATGGGCCCACAGCGAGTGCCTCATGCGGGAATCTGAAATGCAAACGACTTATGAATGCGATCGCCGTGAAATTGTTGATGTTGACTTGTACGTGGAGAGCATTCTATACAGGTTGATCAAATTTGCAAGTCACCTAGTTCAAAAGCATCTGAACAGACGAATCCCACGTTTGCACTCCGATACAGTTGCTGAATCTAAGGTAAGCCTTTGCACACATATTACTTTGAACATAGCAGCTGCTGGTAAAATATGATAGCAAGTGTTTCGTCGTGGATAGTTTGCAGGGGACGTGCTAGTGTATCTTTTATCGCTCAATGTGTGGCTCCCTTGCATCCACATTCTGTCGGTATTTAGAAAGTATTCCTTCCCATACGGTGAGAATTTGTGAACCGTGGATTTTTGTTCAAAAAGTCCATTTCCCCATCAACGTGTGATGGTTGGCGGAATGCAACCTGCCAATTCGCCGGCTTTTTGGTTCGAAGCTTCAGCCTCTCGTTGCATGGAACTTCAACCGACAGTGTAAAGCACTCCACCACGTACTTGCAAAACTACATGAATGCAGCAGTCGTACGGCTGTGACATGTTTCAACAGTAACATAGCTGTCATCAGCAAAACAGCTGAACGTGCAAGGGTTGACTTACCTTCATCTGACTTTCCGATCAACATCTCTTGGGGCAACAGACAATCAAGGTGGGTGAGGAAAATCGAAACAGGGTTGCCATACGGATATTGTTGTGAACCGGTGCAGACGGACAGCTGTCGTTGTCAAACCGGTGGGCTCATTTTCCATTCCGACTGCATCCGAACCGCTGACATATGAGAATGTGCTTTCTGTGGCAAGCAACTTCAATCGCCGTCACCCGGTACGTTCATGTTTTCAATTTTCAATTGTCAGTTCCATCGCCTTCAGCCAACGTTCCCGCACACTCAGTGAAACAAATTCAAACGCCGTCACCCGGAAGGTGTATGTTTTCAACTCTTCTTTGTCAATTCCGTCAACTTCAGCTAACGTTTCCGCACACCCAGAGAACAGATCATGCACACTACACTTCATGGATGTGGACTTGGACATGTCCCCGGACAATGTGCCATGTGGAATGAAGCCCAAAATACCGCGAACAGACAATCTGGAGTGATTTGTCTGTTGACGTCATTCAACAAAGTCGGTTAATTTACAAACGTACGCATCTATCTTGTAGATATCAGACTTGATGAACGCGATAATGAGGACCTTCTGTGGTAAACCATCTCCATTTTCAGAATGAAATCACGCAAAAGAATAGTCACATGACACGCTGATGCAAGCGGGAAGCAGCATATACCAATTGTAACCGAAGCCCCAAATACACCAATGATATCACAATTCACAAGTTCTCAGGAGCTTCGTTCATACTCGTAAGGTAGGACAAATGGGCGGAGTAGTTACAAGTGTCTAAGCGTGGAGTAAATTTCAGCCTAACTCCTAAGGTAGGACAAATGGACGGAGTAGTTATAAGTGTCTACGCAATCGATCAATGCCCAATTTACCTAGGAGAACACCACTGACGTACTTAATTTTTGCATATAATACTGAGTGCAACATTGGTGCTCGAAGTATATCACGTTTACAACTTTATAAAAAGCTCAGCCTATATGACCGAACAGCGATTTGATCGTCGGAAGAAAAATCATGTTTTCTCGCATAACCAGATTAGCATTTTGGGAATAAGATGTTTTTCTACTTTCAAGACGACAAATTCTATTACGTTTGGACATTTAGCTGCTCGTTCAACTCAGTTTCTAAATTTTGTTAAATTGCCGATTGAGTGTCAACTCATCGAAAAGGTACGCGTTGTTGGCTTACGCAATTGGAATGTTAAAACAAAATCCTTGACCGCAACCGGTTTGTACCATTTTCCAAGCTGCAACTCGTCCGAATTTCATGACCCGGATAACTTGAAACCACCATTTCACAGGGGGATTCACAAGTACTTTCAGTCCACGGATTCGATGCAACCACGTATCGTCCAGCGTAACTTTGAACTATTTGAAATATCGTCTCTACCTAACCTCGTATAAGGTAAACTAATGTAACGTCATCTGCCGAACCGAATCTGTGAAACAGGCGGATCGTTTTCTTTCCAGGCGCGTACGTCAAACACTGTAAGCTGTGAATACTTCTCCTCTGTTTACGTCTTCATTTGTCGACAGATTTCATGAATGTCTTGTTATCTATCCATTTTTTGCTGCGTACCGCATGCAATTATCTGTCATGATAGCGCATACCCGAGCGTGTTTCTCACAAGTGTGTTGATAAATATCTATTATCATTATCATCATTATTACTGTCCGAACCTTCATTTTTGATCGTTCAGCAGCACAGTGGAGGGCAATACTTGATGTTTTTCCACAATATGCCATTGTAATCTGTTGTTTTCATTTACTGAATGATGTATCCTCGTACAACCGTTAGCTGGTTGCCTTAGGTGATTCACATAATTGTACTTACCAGTGGACCCGTGGAGTGGTTTTCACCGAAAACGTACGGCAGTTTCAATGTTTGCTGCTAATTGTTAGTTTTTTCTCCAAAGGAGCTCAAGATTATCTCGTCAACAACCTACTCCCCTTGAAAAGCGGTTGGACCTCGCATAAACGTAAGGTTGTGGTGGAACAGATGTACGAGCTACACTATACCACGATACAACAACAACGGGTAAAGTCAAGGACTGGACTCACCAAAGATTGATCATATTCGTGAGGCGTCCAATGACGCTGGAAAGTATTCGGATTGTTTCAAGCGTAGCTGAGGATGCGAAGCTATTGAGTTGAAAATTAATCCAACAAATAGGATGTTTTAAACTGGATGGCAACCACCGGCGTCGTAGGAATATCCAGTAAGTGCGTGTAACAGAGTTTCTTCGGAAACATGTTGTGTTGTTGTTTTTACTCAAGTCAAACAATGGTGTTCAATGTGGCTTGATGCAGCAGTTACGCAATGTTAGCAAAATGAAGTACAAAATAATGAAAACTCCATAAGGTCACTGTTTTGTTCACCAACTTCATCAGCGATTGCGTGAAAAGAAGAAGAAGCACCTTAAAAATGCCATGTCGGTGTAATCCAATGTATGCTTATATCCAGGACATCGTCGAGCATTGCATTAATTTTTTTAATGAACGCTAATGCGAGTTAAACACTGTGCGCATGGGACCGTTTGAACCGCTGTTCGGCCTGCATTATCTTCCAGCGCTTCTGAGGCCGCTCCCACAACCCGTCATGGATGTTTCCTTGATACATCGCAACGGCACAAAGATAGTAGATATAGCTAACGCAAAAAGTACGTGGGAAGTGCGATGTAATGAGGAGGGCACTTTCCACGTTGACACTTGGTGTCCTCTGGCAATAAGTGTGATTGCTGTCTTTCAACTCGGTGGATAATTCCACGTTGCCATGTTGTTGTGTTTCGTTTGACGGACGAACTGCTTTCCAGTTTAAAGGAAGTTAGTGGTTGTTTCCGGCACCTGTCAAAGCTGAAAACCCGTTTCCTGAATACGATAGATCTTTTATTTCTACGTCAGTGCGTATTTCTCGTTCTCGTTTGGAGATAATAAGAAATGCTGTGGAGGTTTTCCAGTATATAGGGTGTATAAGTGCGGTCCACAACTGTAAACACGTTATTACTTCGTGGGGGATAACTGAGTTACATTCAAGCCGCCGGCACCTTTTGTTGCACTGTTCATTCCAAGGTGGGGACGTTGTGCAAATATGCGGCCGAACAGCTTTGGCGACCTTATGACTGGAAAAAATAATAGGCAATAGCGAACGGCCTAACTCATCCTCTTTTGATCCCGAAGGGGTTACTAGAGGCCGAATGCCACCGGCCGGGATCAGCTTGATAGTAGACTCTGATATCCCAACCTGCATCATTTTCCAACGGTATGCGAGTCAACCAGTACTATCCGCATATAGTCTACAAGCAAACATATGTGTCTGGCGAATTAGACCGAATGCCGGTAGCTTCCACACAACCTTCCAAATCCCTTTTGGTAAGCGTAAGAAGTCCAACCTTGGATGTCGTGTGATTGACCTGGGGATGCCGAAGATTGAGATACTTGAAGAACTTATGAAAACGGCTTGCATAAGAAAAGTTGTTTAATACAGGCTCAAACAGTTCATAACAGAGAATCGGGAAGGGTTCGAACGACAGAGTGCCTTGAAACCTGCAGACCGCCGTGATTATCGGATGCTTTTAAAAGAAGGACCCTATGAAATTGGATGGAGACAACGTGCATTGGGTACAGTGCAGTCGATGCTCCTATCGGTACCATCACTTTTGCGCAACCACAGAGAATCCCAACTGGTTAAAACCTGCATGGACTGCGGCGGCCGGGACCACACAACGCGAAGAAAGGGTGGTCCTCGAGACGAGAAACAAAAAGAAACTTTACCTTCAGGCGTAATATGAAGGAACCCACAGTCCCCTTCAGGGCCATCAACAAAATGGTTCGCGGAGCTACGCTCATTCATTCTCAAGCGGGTTCGAAGTGGCTACTACCGTTAGTCCAGTGAAGTTCATGGAGTCTCCTTTCACCTGTTCAACTGGGGGTATACGAGATGATTAAGTGCTTGCTTTTATCGGCATATAGGTATATCCATATGCATTCGAGTATATATATATATATGTATATATGCATATATGTCCAAATGCTTCCGAAATATATGTACACACGTTCCCATTTATATTCGAGAATATATACACAAATATATATTTTCAAATCAGTATACGTTAAAAACACATGAAGTGCATATTCATTTACTTCTAGTGTGTCTCGTATACATAAACGTATGTCTATGACTATGCATGCATGCTGAAAATATATGGATGTATATATATATATACAGATAGGTGAAAAATGTATCATACATACTGTGCGCGTATCATATGTTGCGGATATATAATACGTATAAAACTATATACCCACGTACATATTACGTCATACCCATTCGAAAATGTAGGACATGTATCATATATGCATACCATATATAATGTAATAGATGTGCAGATGTATATATTCACAACTTCCGACAAATGTTTACATATTTGCGTACAAACATATATGTGCATCACACCTTTCCGTGTGTATATATATAGGCGACTATATACATGGAGAACAAATTTCTACCCACAGACTTACATTATTTCAGGTTCTGTTGATGTATGTGTGTATGTATGTAAGTGCGCATGCACACTGCCATCCGACCATGGTTCTGGTCGATGCAATCATTAACAAAAATAGAATATATAAACTGACCGACCTCCCTGAGCCTAACTTACTCTCCGATGGTACGATCTTCTACCCATTCTTTTCTTGAGTTATGTTGGTGTAGTGAATGATGAATCGTTTGCCTGATGTTTTGGTAGCCCAACTATGATACTTGTTTCTCCAACTCATCCTCTCTAAAGTGCACTAACATTTACTCGTATACTGAAATGATTCTTGTATTACATTCCACACATCTTTCTTCCTGGTATTGATTTTGTCATTGCGATCTCTCCCCGCTTATTTTCCGAGAGATAAGGATATCCTTCTCATGCTGGCCGTTCAGTTGGCCGAACAGCATTGGCCGGCTGGACACAAAGGCCTCACTCAAACACCTACTGGTCCTATTCCTTCGGATTTACACCGGATGCGTGGTGTGTGAGAGGAACCACAAGTGGTTCAGCGCAAGCCACTTGGGGTGATGGTTCAAAGCGCAGTCGTCTTTTGGTTTTGGTCAAGGTGACAAGCTAATCCGTTTCAGCTGCTGCCGACCAACCCAACATCGGCTACAATCGGTTATAGCAGCTAAGCATATCGGGATGACTAGCAACATTGAAGTGTAGTTTGACAGCCCGTTACACGTGAAAGTGCGCATATAGTTCTGTGTGAGTAAAATAAATTATTGTTTATATTCCAGAGAATGAGGCGGTAGTTCTCGATGTTTTACATATAGCCACTCTTCTAGTGACACCTAAGTAGGATTTTCTTTTACCAGGAGTGAAAGAGGCTTGACGTTAGTGGTAATGCGTACAGATTAGGCCCAATGAAAGAAACATCATTATCACATTTTCTAGAGGCCAGAACGGCGAGAAGGTTTGATAGCAACTCAATGCGATCTTATATTCACTGAATCACTGTGGATACGGCTCACGATTGTTTCCGTTTCGACCGAAGAACATCGAGACAATGTCTTTAGCACTATAAGGGGCAGCATAGTATGACTCGAAACCTAGCCGAATGCAGCTGAGACATCAATAATAGTTTTGTTCAGTCGAGTGACAAGCAAAATGTTAAGATCATTCCAAGATTCCCTACGTGTACACCGGTTGCTTTTGCTTATTGTTAGGCACACTTTTTTCCATGCTTAATAGGATCATTTTGGTGCTGTGCTGAAACTCAGTAGATGCGTCATATACTTGCCAAAGGAGGGAGGAATAATGATTTTGGGTGCTGCGGTTGAGAGCCGTTGAATACATTGTCTTCTACGTAACCTTGTGAAGGGTGGATTAGTGTAACATCCCATCTTTTGGACCGGATCTGTGGAACGGACGAACTACCTTCTTTTTTAGCGCGTGCATCAGATGCTTGTGAACCGCGACCTTTTCCTCTCTCTGATAACGCTTTCCTCCACCAACAGACTTCACGGTTCCCTTATTACGTAACCATTTACTTCTTTGTACCGCCTTTCATTTTCTGTCCTGATCGTGGGCGTTTGAGCATGCTTCTCGTAAATGAGTTGGGGAATATATATTATTATTAAAATGTATGGACCATTAAATCAGACGTTAATTAGCGAGAGTCCACATGATCTAACGGGCCCGGATACGTGCGGGTTCGATTGGTCCGGGTTCCATATATTGGTCGACGACTTCGCCACAGAAAGCGCGCGACTTGTGTGAAAAGAGTATGAAAGAGCTACAATGAAGATGTGTGGCAATAAACACGAAACCGACCTCACATTGACTACCCTGAACTTTAGTAGAAAGATTCCACGTGCCTTTGTGGAAGCTGATCCATTTTTTTGCAGGAAGATAGGGACAAACGGACTGCGGCCAACGTTGAAGATCCGTTGAGGTATTCTGAGTATGAGGCGTAACCCATACCTTCGTACTGAGGTGATCAAACAAACAGCTTGCCTTTGTTACACAAACGCAACCAAATGTGCAACAGGCATTTCGGGAGTTGGCCATACAGAAACGTAGGCGAATGAAATGAAGCTCGCGTTGGAAGCGGCAAATGGGGCTTCTAAAGTTACGTGTGGACGATCTCTATTTACGCATTGATCAGTCTCTCCTTTCAGTGACAGAGTAATTGCTACCCGCAGTACTGTTTTCAGTAGCCAGTTCCACGGGCGGCAAACATAAAAGATGCTGCTTGCCCTGAAGACGTAGCAGCTGCTTGAGCAAATTCAGCAAATGAACAAGAAGGTTGCTTGTGTAGATACTGTGGACATGTGCGGGTTTGGATAAAACGGTTTGTAGAAGATCTCGTGGCTAGCCAGGTTTCAGTCAATCAAGTTGTAATTTGTGGTCAGCGGCATTGACGGTCTACTTGACTAGCATACAAAACCCTCCACAAAAAACTGCGGGGGGGGAATACTCTTCCGTTTACCTTAAATAATCCCAATAAACCCCCAGTATACATCTTGTGCTCTCCCCCTTGCCCATAACCCACCTCACTAACCACCTAGCAATCACTGTGTGCTGTGAAATACAAATTCACGCTTAGAAACTGACCATATAAAACAAACTAACGTCAAAACTTCAAATGAAGTTTTATCACCAAGTGATAATCATTCTAGAAGTAGCTGCTGGTTACCCAGTTATCGCGGAGTACTATAACAGTTGCTCACCAACATTATAAGCTTTATTGAAAAAACACAAAAATATCAATAACACGTGAAGTTTTTGTCATAAAACATAATACGTTCAATATTCTTCATATTGCATGCGTTTACTCCATATTTTCCTACTTAGTACATGGAATTGCGTTCTTTTTCTTATTTCCACGAGCGTCCGTTGTGGAATGAAAATTCTCGCGATGAATGCACGCTCAAACCCCGCATAGATCGGGCGATTGGTGAGATTTTCAACATTTTGATGTTTTAGGGCGATCGACAAAGCTTTGTGTTGGAGTCTGTTAATCTCCCTGACAGATGTTAAAACTTCTCGTCCTCCCTCGCCCAAACTGAATTATTTTAATATTTTTCGGCTGCAGTTACGTCAAATGACGGCGAAGTCCTTCATAGATGCTTTTCCAAGCATTTATCGGTGTGGGCTTATATTTGAAACGTCGTCTCACACTTAAACTTGAAAGAGGTGGATCAGTCTAAAATTTCATCTTTTGGACTGAATCTGTGGAACAGGCGAACTATCTTCTTCCTTGGTGCAAGCATCAAACGTCTGTGAACTGTGGTCCTTGTCTCCCTGACTTCGTTACCTTTTGATGACAGATTCCATGTTCGTCTTACTATGTAACCATTTGTTGTTTTGTTCCACATGTGATTAGCTGTGCTGATCGCAGACATTCGAGCGTGCCTTCCACAAATGTTTTCAGGAATATATATTATTGCCATTATTATTAAATTCTGCATGAACAATCTGTCCAGACGAAATTTCTTGGACATTGTACACATGTCTCGTGGCTGTTTCTATCATATTAGTACACCGCTTGAGGAAACACCAGCCTGAGCATCACCTTTCGGATGGAAATAGACATAAGAAGCAAACACTGACCAACCTTCTTGGATGTGAATCGGTCTGATAAGCGGCTAATGTGTTTCCTGGTTTACGCTCCCCTTCGGATAAGCCTACTGCAATTAAATGGATGGAGACAGGTAGCTGATAGTAACGGTTTCTAAATCGGCTTCTTTATCAATACCTACAAACTGATTACACTATAAGTAAGTGATGTCCGCTTGGTTCCCATTTCTGAGGGAATTGCAGGTGAAATGTTAAATGATGTAGAATTTTGAGCAACCCATTACGACAGGGTATGTGAGTCATCCTCTAGTGCTTCTTTGTCCTTTGAGGTGTCAACTTCACTTAAGATATTGCTATCATCTGCATACAATAGTGCTTCATGCCTTACAAGACCGGATATTCTGTCAGCGAATAGTGCAGACGAACGACGTAAATGTTTGCGTGCATTCTCTTTTGAGGGGTGACGCGAACCTTAGGACCTAAATGAAACCTCTGGGTTATCGTAAGGATACATTGATACTGGCGAGCAGTCATTCATCCTCAAAGGTAGCCGTACGCATCAGGGGCAGGATTGAAAATATACATAGGTAATATACCCCAAAAGCTTCCGTAACAACCTTTTATGGTAGAGTAGTGAATATTAAGAAGATGTCGTCATCGAACGCGGTACTAGCCACAACGACAAAAAATTCAAGCATAGGTTTGATGAATGACAGTTGTCGCAGTTTCGTCAATTAGCTCGAAAACTTGGAACCTTGGGTGGATATTTCACTGCCCTACATTTCGGTTTTCCGTCCATCTAGCTCCTCTCCGTCGTATATTAAATAAAGTCCACTAAAATTCCTTCCATTCCGTCCTACTTCTGGACATTGGCAAGTCACTGAACAGCCAGAAGCTGAATGAACGGAAACGACACTCCCAGTGGCAATGATGACGATGGACATGTGAAGGCGACTATCGTAACCATCATTTGTTGTAGTCGCTACACATGCCTCATTAGTCAGCGATTCTCCCGAACGTAGTCACAACATCTGTAAAATGAAATTGCATTTTCATCAGTGGAGTTCATGGCTGGAGGAAACTGATTAATTCCCAATGACTGTCGCAAATGCTGTCCAACAAAGAACAACTGGATATAAGGTTGACATAATCTGTGGTTAATCCAGCGGGTTACCTTAACATTCAACCACATCCTTGTGGCATCAGTATGATGTTAAGATACTATCACAAACAAGAAAGCAACAACACTCAACCCAGTTGTAGCATCCTACAACGTGGTTACTGTACGACTTTTATGCGTGTATATAAGACAGAAACTGTTAGAACTCTAAAAGTCATTCGGACCATTCATTATGAAAACATTCCTGCACGGTTATCTGGATGTCAGATCCTGCGTATTATTGAGAAAGAAAACTCTGTCCCAACTCGATCGTCCAACATCTTATATATAATGCACGTGGTACATACTGAAATGCGTTTAGATACGGCCTTGAAAGGGCGGTAAAACAAACTTGGAAATTCGTGTAAATATATCCGCTTGTGAGGAAAAATATTTTATGGTCATCTGTCCAACGTTCACGCAAAAATACATGATTTTTGGATAGCTCATTTGCTAGTTTTAGTGCAACTACATCAGTTTTTTGGTCTCTGCTAAAAGATTAAACAAAAAATTACCTCTGAGTAAACTAGTTTACTCAGAGGTAATTTTTTGTTTTTTTCCAAGCAATTCAAGTCTACCAATGAATGTTGATGACAATTTTTTTTCAAATCTGGCTTGACGATCATGAAAATCAAAACATTCCCTAACTATATTTCAATGCGGGCTATCATGATATCCTGCACTGAAATGGCGTCGGCTATAGCTACATGCATGTAGCTACGACCATGGTCGTAGTCACTGAGCTCAGTAAGCTGCACAAGGTATTATAAGTTTATACCTGTATTGATCGGGACGGTTAAAATAAAGTATTGCCTGCTGCCTTTAAAATAAGTTTCAACAGACCGTTTAATAACGCAAAATATATGCAGGATGACTGAAAGCGCTCCTGTTGGCTTTGAAAAAGTGCATCGTCGCAGAACGTGATTGTATCTGGATGTAGCGCGACACAGGTTAGAAGTTGGCCGATATAACAAAAAAACATTTGACCTTCGTAGTCAATATACGTTATTTTAAATCTGTAACAATATAAGCGATCACGTATGCTTTGTGCAACTGACTGCGCTCACAGACTACCACCATGTAGCTATAGCCAACGTCCACTGAAATGTATGCACACATTTTTTCTGATATGCTGTCATGACGGCATACTGTCAATCAGAAAATGAATTTTCCGATTGGTATAAATCATATGGTATATCAATTGAATGAAACCATATATATGGTTCGATTCAGTTTTCAGAGCGAAGAGATTTAACCAAATGTTTCATGCCCGATGAGCAAATGTCCTGTACCAACTGGCATATGGTGCAGTATACTGTACAGTATACTAAGATCCTATAGGATCTTAGGATCCTACTGTTCCATATGGCACAGTACCTATAAGTTTACAGGTGACAAATTGCAGTCTGTTACCTGTAAACTTATAGGTAGGAAATTGTATAGTCTTCTGTCCAATGGACACTACATATTATGTAGTGGACAAGTAGGTCTATAATTTTACCACTTGGATACGCGCTAGACCTTCGTACACTAACAATTTAAAATGCCTGTCCTGAAGAGTAATCGAAATATAGTCCCAATAGACATCGAACTAACGAACACAATAGGGTTTGGAAACAATCCGTATATGTCCAGCTGTGTTTGCATATGCGATAATTAACTGCTTGAGCGGCGAACTAGTTAGCTCTAGCTTTGCCTGGGACCAACGGCGGCAGTCAAGGGAAGAAAGAAGGAAGTGCGAGGTGGGCTATAGTTCACTCAGTGACACTCGAAAGCGCGTCAGGCGAAAAGTGCTTAAACGCACTCGAAGGTTCTATAGAACTTTCGAATGCATTAAGCAATTCTGGAAACGGTCCGGGTTAAACAACATTGAAGAGTGGAATAGTAAGAGTCATTAGGAAGGGGGCAAGCATTCGTCGCATACAGTTAGTTGTATGACTGAAGAAAGTGGCACTATAACATGAGCACACAGAATCATGCGTACAGAGCAAACAGGCGGGACAACACGGTTTGAGCCGGGATCCTTACGGAAGCCACCCTTGTAGTGCGTGGACTTAACTGGAGTTTCAGTGGGCTCCGGCCAGTTAGAGCCAGTAATGACCAACGGGACCGACTGATGCCCGTATAAATTGTATTCTTATGAAGCAGTTGAAAATCGACTGCAACATATGTTGCAAGAAATGTATATTTCTTTTCTTTAAGCTGGTGATTAAATTACGGCGAGTGATTTAGGTTGTCCAATGCCAGCAGTCTTAGTTGGTAGTGATGAGTTACTAGAGAAACAACCACGATAAACATATGCGGGTTAATGCAATTCTTCCGTAATAGTTACTACGAGAAATTAAGCACTAGCCAGCGTACGCCTGCTAATAGGGTGGGGTAGCTGATGTAGTGATAGTCGGTTACCACATCGAACGTTATACTTTTCAAAGCAAACCCTACGAAAATCCTCGTTAACGTGAAACCTGAGTAGTTCATGCTTACATGTGAAATAACCAAGAAACATTTCCTGGTTCCGAAAACATGTACCATAACAGGGCTAAACTTCAACTATGGCTATATCTGTCCACCTTACGCACTATGGCTATGCTGTTGTTTTTGTTGTTGTGAACTTGTGGTTGATTCAGTGTGCATTGCGCAGTTTGCCAGGTCTACAAACCACGATTACCTGACTATAGCCACTACTCTCTGAAAACACCTGGCCTCAACTGTCTTTGGGTTAACGAAGACCGCTAACGACCCTTGCAGCCAAAGGTGGTCAATTTGTCTGAACAAGACAGTTGTAGATGACGTTACTATGTTCGTCTCCAAGGAGTGTCTTGGTAATATGCATTAACGACCCCAGTTTGATCCAGTTAGTTTTTCACTTTTTCAGTGAAAAACTGAAAACCACGTGAGTGCATGTCAGCAAAACCAGCGATAATACTACATCTACTCGCTGGTGTTGCTGAAAGTTATGCGGATAGCACCAACTAATACACCAAAACAGAACGAAACAAAACACACCATAACATTTGAGTGTTTGATGTTTTCGTTGAAATTTGACACACTGGATAAACCCCACAATACAGCTACACAAGACAAGTCTCATCTGGAAAGAGTGCAAGGTGCGTGATCCTACACCCTCTCCCATCGGTTTATATCAGCTCCATTAAAAAATGGGACACTTTTGCTGAGAGTGAGGGCATCTAGTTTAGTTTTCTTTGATAAACCGGGAAAACTTGATGAAACCGGAATAACAATCCTAAACAATTTGGAGTTATAAACCGAGCAAGGTTGTTCTACATGACTAGTGTATTTGCAGTTGCACGTATTCAGTTTCTATTTAGGTTAAGACTGCTCTTGGACTTTCTGCTGGCAATCAAGAGCACCTATTGACAGCTTCTTCTTTACAGCGGTATGGTCTGCTGGCAACAATTTGACTAATAGGCCGGATGTTCTCAATGCGTTGAATCAGAAGTTTAGCGCAACGGATCTTTTAGTGCGTACGTGCACTTAGTTATCAATCCCCGAATATAGGTAAGAGAAACTAGATGCGAAATAAAGTATGATTTATCAGAAAACTTAGCGTGTATTATGTGATATAACAATAGACCATTATCCTCATCATCATAAACAACAATACACCAGTGGCTCACACTGATCCTTAGCTACCACACAACCACAAAGGAAAAAAACCTATTCAGAAAGAGAGAAGAAGAATGGGGAAGAAGAGGGGACCCAACCACTAAAAATAGTCACGTCTATATTCGAACATACAACATCAAGGCGCCCACACCTTGCAGACGAGGAACCGAGCTGTAGGTAAAATTGAGACGTCATCAGCAAGACAGCTTCTTTACGACTTTCATCGCCCCGCGTCATTAAGTGCAATTTCTTCACAGACAACTCGGCCAAACAACGACAACATTCATGCCACTGAGCTTGGTTGGCCGCTCTCTCACCTGACATCTCAAACCATCTACTCTGCGAGTCGCGAGGGCTCCAGCCCGGAAGACGAACCCGATCTACATTGTCCAAGCCCTTTGTGAACTATTTCATTTGTCCACAACAGATCACCATCTTTCCACCCTGCACCTTGCGCCAATCGGCCGCAAGGTCGGCAAACAGTGCTCGGTGTGGCAAACGATTATCTCGCATCCATAGTATATGGCTTAACCACATAAGTCTGTGCAAGTGTAAGGATTGAACGAAATAACTCGTTTGACACTCAGTGCCAAACACTTGCTCACTGATGCCATCCGATACCAGCGACTGAACGCAGACATCGGTGGTCAAATACCTGAAGGCGGTTCACGTCCTCTACCGTGAGCGGTCAGGCTTCGCTGTCGTAAAGTATTACAGCCCTCACTGTTTTCTGATATTTTCAACCCTTAAGCTTTGGAGAGATACTTTTCTGTCACAACAGGCGCGTTAGGTTGGCAAACACCGCCCCGGCCTTGGAGATACACGCTGTTATTCCGTTCCCTACACCTTCAACGCCGCCGCTGATGCAACTTCTCAGTTATGCAAACCGGTCTCATGGAAAGTTTTACGACGCCAATAGCAACAGTAGGTAGGAAGTTTAAGCAATCAGCCATTGAGCGGGTGAGCAAGTCAGCGGTGTATACCGTGTCATTGGCCCGCAGAAGCCGGGAAACGAGCAAAAAATAAACGTTACCACACGCATCAAGCGGACGGCGGACAGGTGATTTTACAGCTCTCCTTGCAATGTGAGGTACTATTTTTGTAAGTAACCTACACATACTTCAATAGACAGACCAGGGTTATCTTTAGGTCACTTATTATGATCGTACCAACCGGGAGAAATCAGAACACGAGAATTGAGAGCGTACATTTTATTTCTGTCAGTGACTACGTGGCCAGAACCAATGCCTCATATCAACTATAAGTGTGACCAATCTGACAATCAATCAGTCAGAAACTGGAAACTTGTTGATCCAGTTTGGCCAAACTACCAACGTCTGACAGAAAAACAAGTAAATGCTAAGATAAAAGTATATCTACCGTTGGCAACAGTGGATACAAGGCCACGACATTATTACCACATTCGTTAACAACCAGAAAGAACAAACGCTCAAGAAAAGTAAGAAAGAAGTACAATGTTATCGTGCAATGTGAAGTCTAAAGATTTTGCTCTATTTAGAATCAATGGTTCGCTATTTGTGCTCGTCCGACTTAACTGACCTACAAGCCTCTGAGAATACGTGCCACATGGGTATGAACAAACCGGCTAGCGCATGTTTGACAGGCACCTGCAACTTCTAATTTATTGTTTTTTCGATGAAACTAGCAGTAAGCTGATGCTTTAAAATAATGGACTAGTGTGGTGAACTTGTGCAACAGAAAATACCCACTTTAAGAAGTGTTATAAAAATGCATATGATAACAGGTAAAGGACGACACTTCCCTCAACATACTATAAAATCCTTGAACAAAAGGTTTATCAGAAACGGGAAAAGCAAGTTATCAATGCAAGAAATGACTTGCAATTCTGCTGAAGAAAATAATTAGCGCACTAGTAGGTCGGCTGAAACAAAGTAATTTTGGGTTTGTATGTAGAATATCAGTGTTTGAGATTTTCGAAAGTGTTATATGTTACAGCGAACATAAAATTTAGCTGATCTTATTCGATACACATATGTACACTCTGTATGGTTCTATATGCAGTAAACGTTCACTTGCTCACTTTGCTGAGATATAACCTTTGCGTATGAAGTATTAACTTTGGCGCTTGGTTTAGTGAATGTAGAATTGCTTGGCGTATGCCACTAGTCGGCCAACATATAACAAATTTGAATGCAGAAGCGGTCGGATGCAGGGACAAAAATGAACTGCATAACGTTGTACTTAGAACAAGACCAGTAAGTAGAACACTATACTTAGAGTCCGGAACAAATATATGACAGATAAAGCTGCGTTAGCAGCTTTCAAGCTATAAGAGAGAGAACTTTTTCTGAATGAAAAACTCAATAAGTTTAAATGGGCGAGCACAGTTGAGTAGATGTGCGGATACAAGGTGATACTAGAAGGATCTGAAGCAATAGGCTTAGAAACTTTGCTGGGCAGTGCATTAATCATACCTTTCGGAAAATCGTTATAGTGGGTTTTGATACACCGGAAAAATCGGATTCTGCCGTGACTTGTTAGTACCGAATTTTTTAAATCGTCAGCAGGCGCCCACATGAAGATCTAGCCGTGCAGGCGCACAACTTCCGGCGATTTTGAGATTAATACAGCAAGTTAGTATCCGGTGCGTTGGCAACGAACATTAAACAGATGACGGTAAAACAGCTAACAAGCGGACATTTTACCTAAAATATAACGGTATAACAGAACCTTCAAAACATACGCTAATCTAACGCTTACATTCAGTATCAGCCCTAGTATCACACAGGGCAACCTGTGTACGTTGGGCTCGTTTGAGTGCAGAACATAGGATGGAGTCTCACAGAAGCACCGAAACCATTGTGTAACCTCTGGTCTTTTTACACATGAGGGATAGCTTGACTGTTTATAATACAGGGCATCTCTGTCTTGTAAAATTTTGCGTTCCTCGTATACCTTTGAAGTTGGCAAACAAAGTGAAACCTACGACCACCTACCGAACATAAGTAAGTGGATTTTTCTCTCGTAAACCACAGGCATGCATATTAACAGCTATGCTGGTATGTGAGCTAGCCTAATTAGAAATTTTCGGGTCATTTGTCTGTTTTACCTGCAAAGGCTGGAAAAATAATTTTGAACTTCACTTCCCCAACAGTGTGTCTGTAATCCTGAGTTACAAACAAATCGCTTGTGTTTATCCATATATCTGTAAGCTTCGAACGCATTTGCAAACACAGTGACTCTGGTCAATAACTCGACAAACTTCTTCCCGAAGCTGTATTATTGTTAAGCAAAAATAACTATACTTGATATATAACTGACAAAGATGACATTTCCTGCTGGAGAGCTGACTTCATACATCTTGCCATTTAATAAGAGACATACGAAATAATAATTACTTTTACGACGACTTACTAATAGTGCAGTGTTAATGGTATTATTGTCGACTGTTAAACAAGTAGTTGGCTGATCGACATTCTTCAACATTTATAGGTTGCATGTTGATTGGCTGTCTGCTCAAATGCAGTTAGTGAATCAGTAAAATGATAAGATACAACGTTTGCTATTTGAGGCCTATAAACTTAGGTTTTACTCTACTGTAAAATACTAAACCGTAACTAGCGTTTTAGATGAACTATTGCATGAAGCCATCATCGGAAGCCAATAGATCGTGGGAAAACACAGCGACTTAAGAATACCTGTGAAACACATTCAACAGTTAATGAGAAAAATTCAACTTCTTTGTATTTCAGTGTCAGTGTGAATTACAGTTTTTGATTTCTTTGGAGTTAGAGAAAAAGATTTTCTTATAGACCTGTAATGCTAATTTTTATTTTTTCACCAACAGACCATTGGTCACTATCATATAAGTTACCCTGTTTGGTTTATTTCCATGCAAATATGCTCAATCGTGAATCTGTTTGGAACAAAACTTGCGTCATTCTAACTTTCTACTCAGTTTTGTTTAATACACGTAATCATATAAACGACAGCACTAAAGCTGTCAGTCGTTACAATTTAACGATCGAAAGGGAAGGGAAATACTGCAAGCCTCGGGAGTGAAGTCAGAGCGATTTACTGCAAACATTCGGAAAGTAAACATGTAACCTTCTCACTTCTGTTAAGTTAATATTTGATGTCAATGCGCTGACCACTGAAGATATGCACCACGAAAACCGTGAATCTCTCAATCGACACTTTCAAAAATGCTTATTCTACTGCGACATATTGGCGGAAAATTCAATTATAACTAGGTATTCAGGCATCTGATTCTACGTAGTATATAAGAGGTTACATCCCGAAATTCCATCTACAAAGAGTAATTGAATTGGTTCCCATCAAGAGTTGGAGCCCTTGTTAGGAGGTTGTTTCTTGTTCCGTGTCAAAGTGTTCAACAAACCATATGTTTACGGCAAGGGGGGCAACTGGACATCATTGAGTGCATTTTACATTACAGACCTTTAAGTGGAGTTTGTAATTATTAAACTAGGAGCCAATTCACATACACATTTAATATTTATGACTAGTTTTGAATGTATAAACAAAACAAATCAGGAGAAGTACCTCGCTTACAAAGCCATGTTTCACAATGTACCACATATCAGAATCATGACTGCCTAGTTTTGAGATATATTACTCTGATCGATCTTAATTTGAATTTCATGCTTCCGTAATAACCTTGACCGAGTTAAATCGTTTTACGGGCGGAATCTAAATCAAAACTGAAATAGAGATGTGTGTTTCTGGTAAATTCCAGTAGGAGTGAAATTTGGCGCTAATGTTCTAAAGTCAAAATATACGAATAACAATACGTAACTGCAATATCTAGTGAATGTAATTAATATCCGCTCCACATCAAAATAATTGTGGTCGTAATCAATATTGATGACCGTGTTTTTCTAACAGGCCTTAACCGTTTGAATATCGATTTAGAACGGATGACGTTCCAAGTATATTGTCTTAATTATACCGTACTCTCATGACATGCGTATATATGAAAGTTTTCTGATAGTCATTCTTGTTTAAATATGGGACCGTACGTGAACGCCTAAATCTGAATCCCTACCGTTTGATGTTTGCTATCCTTAAGCTATTGTCCAAAACAATGTGATTCGTCCTGTTTTACTGAAAGTCTCCAAATTCTATTTTTTTCAAACGGTCATAAACTACTGCCACCTGGCTATAACAGTGTTATCTGAAGAAGCTTCTATTCTGATGACATAAGGTTATGAGTGGGATGATGTACCGGTAGACATCATTGGACGGTATGCCGAAACAGAAGTTAGATTAATTCAGAAGGCAATTTTTGAAGAAGAGAGTATGAGTATTTAGTATCATAACATTGTGCGCAGTCACGGTTAGTTTTGAAAAGCGTGTTTCACGTGGCACCCGGACGAACAAATGTTTACCCAGTTAACAAACTACGCAGTTTATGGTAATACCAGCGGTTCCTTTGTGCCATTATCCATAAGGCGCATCAACGGTTTGTGAAAACACCAAATCTCTTCAATTATATACATATGATCTACGAAGTGACTGAGTTGTGGTCAGGAACCGTGCGGAAGATACGATAATTAAGGAATGAGTAAAATAAATCATAAATCAAGCAGGCTACTCATAAACAACAAGACAAGGAGTAGATTTTACCTACGTTTCACACAATCAGCGACACTTGCCTGATTTGCCCTCTGTTTTTACTGGAAATGTGTTTTCATTTTGGCTGACTAGTAGACTGTCTTACTGGCTGTATAAAAACAGTACATCCTGCTTCCACGCAACAAATTTCTGTCTTGTGTTATACAAGCTGCTAGTGGAAGACACTGACTGTTTGATCAAATTGCTATAAAACCAATGAAAACCTCTAGGAACCACCCAAGTTGCCAGTTAGAAACGTTTCATATCAGGGTAACCTACCGAATATCTATCAACGAACAAACTTATTCATTAAAGTAACCCTGTCACTCAAGCTTGACTGACAAATTCCGATTGTACAATTGTCGATTGGAGTTAACAGGATAGCTGCTACGTTTCTTCTCAAGATGATCGGACAAATTGTTGATTAGTTCTAAGCGAACATATCTATATATTTTATATGGTTTGTCTCTGCGTGATGTAGGGGCAATGACGCGATAATGAACATGATCACTTGAAACTCACACGAATTGCCGCTCAATTCTACGACGGGGTCGGTAATAAATATGAGCCTGCGTAGAAATTCCGAGCGTAGTCACGAAAAAACCGTGTAGCAAACAAGCTGGTTCCCAGTGGTTTATCACTAGGCTAAATACATCACACAAATTACTTTAACTTAGTTTAACGTACATTAAATTATAATATTATGTCATCTGTTAGAGAACAAAACTCCAAGTAGGATTATTTTTCCTCATAATCTTATCTACACAAATGAAGATATAAAATTTCGTGATTTAACTTTACGTTTGACTACTCTAAGATCAACCGAAAAGCCACTTTATAATCATTCTGTTGAACAATATATCTATCTGTTGAACATGTTTTAAACTTGAGTTTACTTAGTTGCTGGTGTTAATTGGGTAGACGTTGACATATACTGAAACAAGCTTCCATCTGGGTGGTGGAATAATTGTTGAACGAAAATAAAATAAGCATTTAGTCAACAGCTGTGGGAAATGATTGTACGCTTTGGTATGTGATATATAACTTTACAAACTTATAGCTGGTGGTATTGCAATTGTTCGTGAGTATTTGAAATTAGTTGCTCTGTTGATTTCTTAGTGAGTCAAACATAAGCTAAAATTAATCAAACCAATATAATAATGAAAATCGTAAGAAAAATATATTACTAATGTCTCCTTACGCTGATATAAGGCTCAGATATTTGGTCCTTATCTCACCTTGGCTATTGAACGTGAATAACTCAACATACTTTTTATATATGGACTTTTTGGGACGTTTAGTGTTATATATCACAACTTCAGTCAGATATGTTTTTCACTGACATGAGAACATTTCCGTTGTGTGTTGTATACTTTATTTCACAGAGATTTTTAAGTAAATACTTTTTTTCAACATACTGAAGACCATTAACAAAGTAAACTGTACAGTATAAAAAAGTTGAATGTAGGCAGTCCGTGGAGCCATGCAAGTATATTCTTGTAATGAATTCAAGGATACAAATTTACAGTACAGTTAACTGATGAGACCAACTTTTCACGATTGGTTTAACAGACATTTAGAAAAACATGAGAGCACTAGGCAAAAAAAATAATGGGTTTGTGAGAGGCCCGATGGCGCGGAACGCGCGTTTACACGAACATAACAAGGCAGTTGACAGTTTATTCTGAGTTGTCACTGCCGGCATGGTGCTGTTTTTGTTACTAACATCGGCGAGGATGATAATCATTGTTATTATGTGGATGATGATGACGACGAGGATGACGATAAATGGTGTCAATGTATAAATTTTGAGTGTTGATGTGTTGTTTTCATTGATGGTTGTGTGCACATTTGCATTCCCTGCCACACCATCTAACTATTCAAAGAACTCTTGGGAAAAGCACTATACGTAACTGGTAAGCTGCCAATCTGGATTTCGAATTGTTGCACGTGGAACACTGCTTATGTTTAGGCATAACCTTTACAGTGTGGCTGACTTCAGTCGCTTTATCTTGTATTCTCCTCAACTTTCAACTATTCATTAGTTATATGTGACTACTGAGCTGATAAAGCAAAATTAACACTTTCAACTTGCCAGGAAGTCAAATACATGACGTCAACAATTAGAGATGATAAACAACTTCTTTTCCTATTGAGACGATCGGCAAGCCTAAAAAACATTTACAGATTAGTGTGAGTTGGCAACTTGATGTAACGTTGTGGTCACATAGGAGGTAAGATCAGTAGTGTCATGACTAACACACACATCCTGGAGCACTGTTGTACTAACGACGCACAGTGCTCATATATCCAAGTTGCGGGTCGACTATATTTTCCAGCTACTTGTTTGTCTGTTTATTAGCTGACTAGACTGAGGCCAACGATAATTGATGCGCAGTTCCTGCCTGGGTGTTTATTATCTTTCATTTAAATTTGACATCATCTGATTAGTCTCAACTGTTCCATACCTCTTTTCAAAGGATACATTATACTCGAAAGTTGTGCCTGCTAAAGCACGTAAGTAGTTTATCTTCTTGCCACTGTCAAGACTAGAGCTCCGACCGCACTTGCATCAGACAATCAGGTTGATCTCTGTGACATCGGCTTCACCACCAAATTATCATAAGTAAATTCTTAGCTGCGCTGGCGCACCTGTATTGATCAGATTTTCCGAGTGCCACTAGAAAAGCCCAGTAACTGTCTTGTTAGCTCCAATATGCAGTTCCATGGCTAGGACTTCTCCCCGAATTGAAATCACAAAAATCATGTGATCATTGGGTGATATTCTGATTATCTAGGGGACTTAGTCTTTGTTGATTTATTATAAATTGAACAGGCGCAGCCAGCAACATATTTGTCACATTGATGCGCGTTCTGGACGATTATTTCAGCCGTGGAAGGTATATGCATCACTGACGAACTGCGTGGACACCAGTTGGAACACAGTAGAAAACGCACCATAAGATCAACAACTCATTAAGTATTTTTTATCTATTTTTGGTTTTAGCTGCCATATTTTTGGTGGCTGTTTCCCGTTTAAGTAGTCTTATGAAAATTACCTGCAGTTTAGTTTTTGATTTTACCTCAAAAATGTCAGAGCTTCACAACACATCTTGTCCTTACCCTTTCACTGATGCATCATGTGAAATCATGTCAGGTGGCGATTGTGTATGAATCATCAGCTTGTTTTTGATGTCCTTCGTGGACTTCGTGAGCTTCTGTAAAGTATGTATACTAGTGTTCACCCCAACATGCAGTTAGTTCTGTAGGAGACATTTACCTGACACATCACCATCCCAATGTCTGGATCACTAATATTGATTAATGAACAGTGGTCTGCTGGCTAACACGAATTTACTACACGCAATCCGATTTACATTCAGAGTCTAATCTCCAACCTGTAACTGTGGCTTGTACTACAAAATGAACAATTAAGTAAAAGTTCTTTGGGTCGTATGCAGTGGTGTACGCCAGCAATGTACTCCATGAGATGTTATCAGAAATTTGTTGAACTGTTGCAGTAGATTTACATGTACGGAGTACATTTTACATAACCTAACATTAAATGTCAATCAGAATAAAGAAGGGTAACTTTAGTTTGCCCTTGAAATATAAAAGAAAGCGATTTTTGAGCGAAACTGTTAGTACTTATATGCTCGGTTCATCATCACGTTGCTGATAGTAAACAAAGTAGAATTGTGTTTGTGACTTGTAGCAGAAACGGTTGCCCTATCGTTGTACACAGCACTGCTTATCGTCTTAATTTTTTTTCGGACGCGTTCCAATCGCGTGAAATTGCCTGAAGGTTCACGCCCAGACTTTTACTCATTATCTATCATAGTGTGTTTTTCTTCTGCTCAGCAGGTTATGATTTACTTCGCTACTTCAAAGTGCAAAGTAAACTCCAAAATTGTAACTTAAACGCCAGGCTTACAGCAAACGCTCGAGTTCTAGAAGTATTCAATCAGACCGCATGTCCAGAAGGCTGCATCTTAAATGTTATCCCTATCTGAACTGAAATCGTTACCTATACTTTTACGTTAATGGCAGTCTTCATGAAGTTGGAAAATATTTGGGCGTCACTAACTGCATCAAGATTTTCTACCGCCAGAATTAGAACGGTTTTAGTTTAATGTCGCAAAATGTGACAGAGTAAGTTTAAGGTGCCATACTCACTAAAGTTTTAAAAATCCATATCTGAATATAATGGTATATAACGAATGACATCATCAAATAAGCAACGGAAGGGTTGAGTTAAGTGTTTTGGCTGTAACGACGCGCAAGTACACTCTGAAACTGGATTGGATTAGTTGGTTACGTTAAACCTGAAATAGACCAAAATTTCAGTTCAGCACTTTGGACATACCTGGTTAAAAGCAATGTTCTCCGGCCTAAAACGAATAGTCATAAATATGCTTCTTCTCGAATAGAAACAAAAGAATCGCTCTCAGTTTCGGATTGCACAATGTATATATCTTGTTGGTTTAAGCTTCCAGTACCCCCAATTGCTTCTTTCCGATGACACTTTGGTAAGCGTTGACCAAGCAGAGAAAATGAAAATAATGTCTCAGTTATTTTGCTGAATAATATTTTGTGCACTGATAACTAATGTGGTGGAGAAGCTAAGATACTTTATAGGACGGGTGTTTGTATAATATACAGGTTTTTGTTGAAAAATGTTTGTTTTGGTTTATGTTAATTTTTGAGTTCGTACATAAAACTTTCAACAGTGGTGTTCCATTATCTCATCCGCTTTCATCTCTGAACTGAGGCTTCATTGCATTTTGATCTTTTGGTCTAATGGCATATCAGCATTTGTGTAGTTGTTGATGAGAACTGATAATGTCGCTCATATCAAAGTAAAGCTC
>LUCH01000162.1:100718-117027 GCA_013368495.1 Paragonimus heterotremus
TCAAGGTCCGACTTATCCCCTTAGAAAATGTAGTGTAGAAAACTTCCAAATTTGGTATGAGGATGATGAACGTGATGACAGGAATGCAACTTCGAATAATCAGATAAGAAAAATTGATAAAACAGTGAATGTTTCTTCTGATGAACTCGGGTAAGTTGGACATGGTATTTTGGATGTTTCGTGAACACTTTACCTTTTAAATCAGTTGACACGAAGTGGTCAAAGTCTAACGTTACAATTCGTTAAAAATAGTCTAATCCAAGTTCAAGTTAGAATTAATCAACTAGAATGTACACTATAAGCGTACATCTTGCCATGCGATGGTGTAGTAATGGGTTAGATATTTTCTTAGAAACGTGCAGCAGTGAAAACTCAATTAAACTTCAAACCACATCAGTCGGTTCAAAGACCATTCCGCGTGCACTGATAAATCAACCTTATGCTAAATATGTCTGCAGTAAGGGCGAATGTTTTTGTGTAGCTTTAGGTGAACAGAGATAATTTTCTATCCACGAGACATCGGTTTGCAACTAAACATATATACATGTGAAAGTAATTGATCAGACCTTGCTAGTACCTTACGTCTTAGCCATCCCTTGGTCTACACTCACTATCAGGACCTCTACCTTTTGATAAAGACATGGTCACCTCTTAAGCTATCTTATAATTTCATGACACACGATAGGCATTGGATATTTTTTCTGGAAATATTTCAGATCTATGAAGAACTTCCTTCAGAACATAACTTGTTAACTGTTTTGGGTTGATTTGCCTTGACAGCAGTGTTCCATGTGAAGGTTGTATACTCAGTTTGATAATAGATGACAGAAAAGTTCCACCATAAATATTAACAATATTTTTACTGTAGTGCTCTGTTTATACGGTAACAAACTTTCCGAAGTAGGGAACTACGTAACTATAGTTATTTGTATAACACCCAAAAAGAACAGCCTAGCAGCCGGTTTATCAGCAGAACACAACCACGAGTACTGGATAAAGAACTTTATAAAAACCGAACACCACCCTTAGGGAGTGAACAACCAACTTTGCATTCTGTCTTTTCTGTGGTGTAACTTCATATATATTTCTAAGTATGCCTTGGATGGGGCTTCAGAATTTCAAACCAAAGAATAATTGTTTAATACTCCTCAGTCAATAGAGTGACCTTAATTTGCTGGTAATGTAAAAACACGGGTGTGATTACAACTATTCGTGCGGGTTCATTGTACCTTAGGATGGCTTGAAGTACTACACACCCTATAAATTCACGTATGCTGCTGGATATCGTCGGCTTGCAGTTTGTTCAAGCGACCACGCAGCCACTGCACAACAAGAAAAAGTTATGTTGATGTAGGGACTACTAACTTTTACAAGCGATTCTTAATCAGACAGTATATCGAAAAAATGTTAACAGAAGTTGCGCCATCAGACATTTGTCACCGATTAATGGCATGGCTAAAAACAGGCTGATTACTACCAGATAGTCTAGCTCTGTACAAACTAACTGAACTGAAACCGAAAGAATTCTGACTTACGGAACGGCAGTATAACCATATTTTTGCAACCAAGATAGAAAGTTTGCAGTTGTTTTAATAAGCTATATTATGTCGATCAATATTTATTTGCAATCCCGCCGACTAGGCTTCAGTTCATATTACATCTGCGTCATCTTAGTCAATAATCCTGAATGTCGAGATTCAAAAACAAAATTACCGGTTTGTTTCGCGTTCACCTTTTTAGTAGATCATACTTGCATATTTTCAGTCACGCATACCATGGGTCATTTTACGCTTATTGTTTTGGCATGGTTTACGTTCGGAACATCCATTTGATAAATCGTAGTCATTTTAAAGTATTCAAATGTAGATCAAACCATAGTCTGCCGAAACGAAGTGTACAGATTGCTCATCAAATGGAAAACTTAAGTTATTGATTTATCCCAATGTCAAGCCATAAGCTAACTGTGTTTAATTTGATAGGGCCTGCTTATTTTTCCCCACTAGAGGACTAGGCGCCATTTAGGTCTGGAAGAATTTCTCCTATACAGTACCGGAACGCTTATTCTTTGGAAAATTTGTCTTAGCGAAGAAAACTACATCTTGTTAAAGCATTTTTAGAGAAAGTGTTACTTCAGTGGATGATCTTTCGGGGAAAACACTGTATACGCATTAAAGTCGACGGGGAGATTTATTGGAATCAGTCGAATATGGCCTAACTTAAATATTATCTCAATTTCGTCAGCTTTTAATGTCTATAAATTTAACGGACAGTATTCCTTACCTCTGTTTATTTCTTCAGCTTATACAACGTTTTTTGTTAGCTTTAAACGTTACTTCTTTGTTTAATTGGGTTTGTTCTTCTTCCCTAGAGAGAAGTGTGATCTTCCCGTCCGGTTGAGTTTGGTACATTTCTTTCAACTACCCCATCGTTTATGAAAGTTTCTCAGAGATTACTTCGTGGTTTTTCTCGTCCTCAGGATACGGCGCTTAGTTACCGTCTTGCTTTTAATTAAGTTGTAAGGTGTTCAAACTTATCTCCCTCGAACATGTACGTGTAACTCACTTCTTAAGTCTCGGCGAATTCAGTATGAACAGGGGCTTCAAGAAATTTAACGAGTTTCCAATAAATAATATGGAAATTTGATTCATATAGTTAGAAAATCACTCGCAACTGATTTTCAGCTTTTGTATTCTCATAGACTTCCCAACCAGCTCTTTTGAATGAAGCAACAGACCCGAGTTTTGCTCTTTTAGTGTTTGTCAGGGGGAACATCTCTTTGCCACGACCGAGAATCGGATTCAGTTTACGCTTTCACGAGGCAATCATTTTTACCAGTGCACCACTGGTCCCATTTGGGGCACCACCAAAGTGTCATATGTAAACACCAAACCATATCTACTCTCCACTAACGCAACACAATTCACACGCTTGCTACATTAATCATTTTTGGTAACTCAAAACAACCATAGTGTTCTCTAAGTATCCAGACGTTCTCGAAAATGGTTTCTTATCTTATTGTGACCTGTTTGGTCAGAGAAGCCTTTGCAACACATTGAACTTACCAATTCTATCTGGCAGTGACGGTAATTTACCTTTTGTGGTAATGTATTCAGTCCGTCTTTTGGAAATAAATATAAATATAAGTGTGAAATCTAGAAGGTGATTTATTTTATGTGCACAACTCAGCAAGTAGACATTCTACATTGTTACAATCAAATGAGCAACACAGGGTAGACGGCTATCTTAACGTCGCATTTTTCTTCAGTTCACAGAGCCCGACATCTCTCTTGCTGATGACGCTTTACTTTCACTTAAAGCTCGGTTGTTTGTTCGCAAGGTGTAGATTGCATAAATGACCGGGAAGTATCAGAAGTTATCGTTCTCCCGATAGTGCTTTGCAGCCTCAAAATACAAAGTGCTTTTGCAAGATTGCTACAGTTACGCAGGTTTAATGTGGGATAATGAAGTCATGGAGGTTGTTGACCGGTTTGTGTATCTGAAAAGCTGTATAAGCAGCGGCGTTAGAGGTGTAGGGGATGAAACAGAGGCGCGTATTTCTAAGGCTAGGACGGTGTTTATTACTCTGAGGCACTTATAGCGACAGAGAGGTATCTCTCTGAAGCTTAAGGTTCGCGTATATCAGACAACAGTGAGGGCTGTATTACTTTACGGCAGCGAAACCTGTCCGTTCAGGGTAGAAAAACATGAGTCATCTTCAGATACTTGACAACCTATGTCTGCGTTCAGTCGCTCGTATCGGGTGGCACCAACGAGTAAGCAACGATGAGGTTAGGAAGTGGGTGTTTGGCACTGATTGTCAAACGAATTTTTTTATTTGGTCACTATATTTGCACAGACTTAGATGGTTAAAACATGGACTAAGGATGCCAGCATGTCGTTTGTCACATCGACCACTGTTTGCCGACCCTAGGGCCGATTGGTGCAAGGTGCGAGCTGGACAAGCGATGACCTGGCGTAGACAAATGAAATCGTTCACAAAGGGGTTGGACACTGTAGATCGGGTTCATCGTCCGGGTTGGAGCCCTCGCGACTCGCAGAGTAGATGGCTTGAGACGTTAGGTGAGATGGCGGCTAACCGAGCTCAGTGGCGTGAATGTTGTCGTAGTTTGATCGAGTTGTCTCTGAAGTGAGTGCATTTAATGACGCGGGTCAGTGAAAGCCGTAAGGAAGCTGTCTTACTGATTACGCTTTACTTTCACTTAAATACAGCTCGGTTGTTTGTTTGCAAGGTGTAGGCGCCTTGAGGTTGTGTGTTTGAATATAGACTTAGCTATTTATAGTGACTAAGTCCCCTCTCTCTTTTTTCTTCTCTCTTCCTAAATGGGGTTTGTTTCTTCTTCTGCATAGTTGTGTGGCAGTTGAGCATCAATGTGAACCACTGCTGTATTGCTGTCTATGGTGATGACGGATGATTTTGGGCATATGATGTATTCTGCGTAGCTGATACAGAAGCATCTAAGCTTAATCAACTGTTTCATTATTTCTGCATTTGCGTTTATTCACCGCATCGCTCCTGACTTGTAGTAGAGGGAATTCTTGCTAGACACGTTCAGCCTTAGAACCATTTCCTTCAGCAAGTATCACAACGTAACAATACATCCACACAAAAAAAACAAGTTAAAATAATTTTTTTCAAACATTTCACAGCTTGGGACAAATTTTCCTCAAACAAACCCAGGATTCTTCTCACACATAGTTCGTGGATCATTATTTTACAAACGTACTGGCCGTTACTTACCGTAATTTACGTTAAAATCTGATCGCTTAGGACAAGTTCTTTTACTGCTTTGCCGACTTTTTCAATAACTTTGTCACAGTTATTCACATAAAACGGCACATATTTTAATCTTGCGCACAACTACTATTGTGTTTCCCTATAAGTAAACATGGTTTTGGATTAACGGATGACTACAGAGGGGGTATTCCGTCTAGTAGATGTAAGGAAGAGCCGCTTTGTTTGAAATGATTACAAAGTGAAGATCGCTTGAAAATTACATAACACGTATGCAGTAACTGGTGTTGTCTTGTCTGTACTTTATGTGTGATCGTTATACTGATGTACAAGAACAGCACAGCATTTTTCTTGTTTTTCGAATGAATACTTTTAGTTTTGTTGCCAGTTAGGTGTTATTGACCAATTGTGGTGAGATTTCGCTCAGGCCAGAATAAAAATGATTTTTAGCGCTATATTTTTGTAATGTCAGTCTCGGAGGTGATAACAATTACGGTCAAATAAAACAGACCAACTGTATTTCCATAAGTTTTACAGGTATATGGCTGTTGAGCATGATTATTCCATCCACCTTAAGTGGTATTTCATTCCGTATAATAAAGAGGTCTCACTTCAGATATTTAGCACACCAGATTCCCCGAGAACCATGTTCACTGAGCAATTCGTTAAGAGACCTGAAACATCTATGTGAACTCTGCTATAAATTGCACCCCTTTATTGGTCCTTAGGCTGCTTCTCTATTGGTTAGCCAGCATCAACTTAACCGATCACGTGAACAACACCTTATTTCGCTAGTGTATCCACTAAGTAAGGTTGTGACCTTGCGTCGCTAACTGAATTGATAAAAATGCTCAGTTCATGCTGATTAGGTCACCTACTTCGTAGACCAGTGACCAGTCGGCTCCACGAGTGCAACATCCAGTATGATCCATGTGAGTCAGATGAACTCTGTGAATGGACTATGATAGCAGAGCTACAAGTCAAGGAAGCTTTGCGCAATAAAATGAACAAGCATGGGAAGTGTAGTTCTTAAACTAAGGTTGATGCAAAAATCCAGTCCGCTAGTTGGGAATGCTGTCAGATGTGGTTGTGTGCCATATTTATTGATCTGTCTGCATCTGTTTTATTGTTCACCTTTTTTAACAAGTTTTTACATTACATTATGCATTACAGTTAGAGCAGTCAAATCCATAATACCTTTCAACTTGTCTCAATGCACAGAGTGTTAGTATATAAACACGGAAGGAGGTTAACTCTCTCGTATGCTCCAAACGTTGTCATAATGATCTTAAAATGCCGTACATGGCGTATAACCAACCTTAATCAGTGTAGAACTGCTACAGTACCTAAAAACAACGTTCAGCTGATGTCAACACCTCTTGCTGGACGCAGTTCACCTTTTAACTGACGACTCTGCGCGGGGCAGATTTCACCTGGATGAACTCCGGTCAGCGTTATATGCGGTTCGATATTTAAGTCTGTCTGTGAGACTTACGCTATCATTCATTGCGTCTGTCAATTGAACCGTATGAGTTGTAGTTGCATTATGATCTGGTGTGCACCTTACAGTCCGAAATGTGCAGAGTAGCCAAAGTTTTAGAAATGCCAAAAAATTGATCGGTTTTGAAGCCATTTCATTTAACAACGCCGCATTTTAGTATTTTGCAGGCACAGTGGAAAGTGCTGGCTTTAAACTTTGATTTACGAATAATCGGAACAGGGTTTTCGTTGCTTCGAGATTACCAGTTACTGATTCCATGCGAGTAAGTTTGAACCCTTAAATGTGATAAGAAGATCACACTCAGTTTGAGATAAACATGTTTTCCTCTTGAGCACAGGGACTAAAAAACAACCTCTGACCAAGCCGAAGAAATGAACTGCAGAAGAGTCTTGATTTGGAAAGTAGAACTCGCATGTCTTGTTTTTTACGAATGGAACCGGCTGAAGTAGTCTATTTGAATAAGAAAACTGTCATCAGGTGCGTTTAATACTTACTGTGTAGGGTTCATTAAGATGGGATACAAATGAAAAGTTTAACCACAGTCAGAGACTTTATATAATCACAGAAATAATCGTTGGCTCTGCTTCAGAAATTAGCGAATATATTCCTCGTTTCCCTTAACTTTGATCAGCAAATTGAGATGAGAAATAAATTCTAGCGACACGTTTTGATCAGTTTTTTGATAGAAGTTGAATAAATTGACACTCATCATTTATACAGCCCTCGCCCCGAACTGCCCGACCAGCATAGGTTCAATCTGTTGTGCGAGCAGTCCTCCAGTTTTACGTCTTAACAATCACCGGTCGATACGCACATCCAACTTCAACACCGCCGTCTCTATCGATTAGCTAATCGACACATGGCATATCGAATATGCGTAAGCTCACAACAACGGACCAGAGTGTTTCATCTGAGAGTTAAAAACTCATTACGCGTTATACGTATATGCCACCCAGAAATCAGCTCACGTTTACGAACCATTTTTTTACCTAACCGAGCTCTTTAAGTTTGACGCTCACGTGAGTAGTTGCATTCGACCATCTGATTTTCTCTAGTCCAGGCCAAAAAGCTGACTCAGTTTTGTCACTCTTGTAATGGTCCGACTGCGAAAGGACGTATGCCTTCTCTGAGGACATTACCTTTATGCGTTTGCAAAGAAAATGTACTCTATGGTCTATGTACCAGTCCACGAACATCTCGCGCAGATACATCTCGACAGATACATTGCCTCATGACACTATGGTTGCACACGAATTGGACTCTGTAGGAATGTTACCTACCAAGCAATGTTAACAAGAGAGTTCCGTCTCGTTTGTCCTGTTGAACTTAATTCTTTTACTGATATACGTTTAACTGCAAAATGAAAGATTCTTTCTTTTATCCAGCTAAGTGTCCACTTTTTAAATATAATCCATGGAGACTTTTATGGAACGCCTTGTTGAACAGGCGGATATTCTTAGGTTATCAAGTAACTACTTGCTGATAAACGGAACCACTTGGTTTCAGCCAGTAATGATAGGAATAGTTCGCTTAATCACCCCGCCTGCTCATTTGGAGACTTTACTTGCCAACATTCTGTTTGATCCAGTTGAAAATTGGTATTTACCTTTTCAAAACTTGTCATAACTTGCAAAATAGTTACTACGCCAACCTGTGATCAAGGATGACTCGGCATTAGACACATTCGAAATGACAGTGTTTAACACTTATAACATGAAACAGTCTAGCCCCAAACGTTCTGTGACGATTAGAATAGAAAACGCTCAATAATTTTTGGTCTGCCTGAAAGCGTCTTCGAGTTGTGTTTCAAAGCAGGCTCATTTACACAGGTAGTAGTTTGATTCAATTGTTTCTAAAGGTATGTTATTAAAAAGAACACGCGTTTGTTGATGCTAAAAAGCGTGTTCGGAGTTCTAGTCCCAGCAGTGACGAGAAAATGCACTACTGACGAGCTCTAGTGAGAGCGAAACTTGGGTCTAGTATTTCTTTTCGAAAGGGACTAAGTGGAAGCTCTATGAGAATGCGACAGCTACGATCAATTGTGGGTGATTTGCCATCTGTATGAAAACCAAAATATCCTACTACTCATCAAATAACGTTTCTGTTTGAAAGAAGTGCAGTTAAACCTGAAGGATTACTTGAGTGCGTTGCATCGGCGCATAATCCCAACGCTTGCAAGAGTTCCAGCAATTTGCCACATTTTGAGAAATGTTGGCTGACGTTAAAGGTAAGACTTAAATGAAGGCCAGTACTCTTAAACCCTCTGGAATTTCCGACATAACACCATGCCTGTTCTGTGAGACAGAGTAGTTGCGTAGTTAACAACCCCGGAGAAAATTCCAATTTGATCAAGACACAATATTCCAAATACAACTGAACCGGGATGACTGATACAGATGACTTTTAGTAGACAGCCTTCTGCTGTTTAGGTATTAAAATGTTTTCGTACAGTTATACGGAAACCTTCTTCTTAGTCTCCTACTGTTCTTAGTAATAAAAAATAATCCGTTTCAGTTCAGTTTCCTCACCGACTACTAATCAGTGGTTTTGGCAAATTGGTGGGGGAAAGTTGAAGCTAAAATAGACACTTCACCCAAGTCGCATCGCGGCAAAAGTCGCTTCTCAGTAGCAGTAATGTAATCCACTTTAGATTGAAAGCTGGAGAGCTTGGATGTATGTCAGAATAACAATACTAAACTTGTCCAAAGGATGGTAACAATGGTTATGTTGCTGGACATAATTATCACATCTGAACGCTCAAATACTTTCGCTTATCAATAACAATCAGGTCGCCCAATCGTCTCGATAGGGAACACAGTCACTCTCTGTCAACCACAATCGACAACCCCGCGATTAAAAGTCCTTACACTGGTCGAAACCTCCAGTCTCATAAAACCTGCTAAACAATCAGTTAGGCCTAATGTGAGGTCAGTGACACACTGGTCAACACGGTTGCTTCACTGAAGCATGGTCGGAGTTCTAGTCCCGTCCTTGTCAAGGATGTGCACTACTAACGGGCTCTAACGAAAGCGAAGCCCTACTTTTGTGCTTCTTTTCGAAAGGGGCCAAGCAGAAAGTTTATCTGAATGAAAAGGCTGCGATCGAATAGGAGTGGCCTTCAACTGGAAAATAAACTACCGCTTCAAGTGATGCTGCTCACTTAAATGTTCACATACTTGGGACATGATAACTATTTAATACCAAATTGAATATTTCTGGAAGTGATTACAAAATGTCTATGTTTACATAACTGTGCTGATGTAAAACAAGATTTTCGGGAAAAGATTGTTTACGATCAATTTTCTCTCTGACTGGCACAATCTTACGAAATTGAATGACGTTTAGACAGTTTTGGTATACAAATAAGTAGGAAGAATGTGGTTAGTCGAATGATTGACGCAACATCGCTCCGGTTAGGAACACAAACCAAGTGTCTTCGGTAGTCAGTGTTAATCGGGGTTTGTTAGTGGGACGGGGACAAATTTTCTCACAGGTTAGAAGGCCATGTTTAGCCAAAAACAGTTTGGACCAACTAATTCTCTACACACTAGTCTGGATAACGAAGTAATATTGCCACCGCACTGGCTAGTGACAGGAGGCGGTGAATTACCTTTCGCGACGTACCGGTGGGGACCGGGTAGGCGGTGAGAAACGTACTCTCCACCTTTGTGTGTCGATCACGTCTGATCATTTGAGCCAGGACTAATGAGCTGATGCGTCTCCTTGTTTCAAAACGATGCTCAACAGGGCAATATTTGCGAATTCCTCCAGATAAACGCCAATTAGTGCGGTCCGTGTATGGTGTGTGTTCATAGCAAATTCGCCACTGAAATGAGTGGTGCCGTTGATGTGACAAATATTTTCAATTATTCATTCATGCTCATTTTTTTCCACTCAGGCACTTTAGCGTAACCATCTGCATCAAGCATGTCACACCTTTATGCCAAACGAGTCGTCTACATCCTGCAAATTTTGTATGCGCTGATCAGTCAAAAAGATGTGTGTGCGTGTGTGTGCACCTTTGCGTGTTCCGAACAAACAACTTGTTGTTTCCTGCCAAAGTTGCCGGAAGTTCGGGAATTTGACAACAGAGAGGAACAGTGGTTCGTTATTTGGTTCCTGACTACGTTGACGGCCAAGTTCTTTACTAGATACCTTTGGAAATCAAAGAAAGAACCACTTGCTGGACGTAAATGATCACGATAATGCACTTGTGAAATTTAACTTTTGAACACTGTTGTCGCGCATGATGTTAACCACGATCGCTGAATCCGTTACACTATACAGGATGTACCAGACTCATCGAGTTTCGTTAGAGACCCGCGATTGAAATGTTCACTTTGGGTGTACGTTCTTCCGACGAACGTTGAGTGACGCACGTATAACTAACTACGCCAAATACCAGAACCAAGTCAATTCGCTGGAAACCGTGATACTATTGACATGAGCAATGCTTCACGCTCATGACTGATGAGAGTAAACGAAATGTTAACATCTCGCGACGTATGTCTTCTATCGTTACTGGTGAACTGGATCAAGGGAACGCAATGTTTCAAATAATTAATGTAATCAATTACAAGAAACAAACCCCAATTCGTTTGCGTTGCTGGATATGATACAGTAGTTGGTAGCAATAGGCCGTCAAGGCCCGAAAAGGCACGACAACTACAAGCCCAGGCGACCGACAGGCAATGAAGAACCGACGAAATGCGATCGGACCGGTTTAATGTGTATCTAAATAGCCGGCCTTCTGGAAGGCCGATTAGTCAGCGACAGTTTCACGGCGGCCCATAGGAAGATCGTATTCACAGGAGTGGGAAGGGCGAGACTAACAGACATCAGTGGGTGTGTGGGCAGGTGGGTGAGGTTCAATAAATAAGAGAGGCAGGATGGCGCAATTAGTAAAATTAGACGCGGGTTGTGAGAATAACAATAACAGGCGTCTAGTTAGGCGCGGCCAAGGGACAGAGTGCGACAGGGTCAATCGAAAGGAATTTTGACCTCCGAGAAAGTCCTACATTGGTAAAAGAAGGACACTAAACGGAAATGTTGAACAATAGATGGGGTTAGCAAATTAAATTAATCAAAGCCTTCTATTAGCCGATCGTTCACTTGCTAAAATATGTCACCAAATGCTACCCAATCAGTTCGATAGATTATCGCGCTTCGAGTAAATGGAGTTAGTTTGCAGAAGGGGGTTGGTTCCAGCCATGGCTTTTACTTTAAAAGCAGCAGTTATATATTGCACTTTTATTAGACGAAGTCTAACCCCGATACAAAGGAAATGTACAGTATCTGACACCAAATGGTTATCAACAAAGAGCGGATAAAGTTTTTATTAAGTCTGATGAACGAATTTTCGTTGGCTAGATGGTCTGCGTAAAACTGTTCCTTGAAACCAAGTTGTTCCAGTACCTTACAAACACACGCTAATGAGCCACATGGTTAAATTTTTCGATCTGTTTACGATTACCGTTCGAATTGAATATATTTTCCCTTGAAAACCAGCTTAAATCAAATTAATTTTCACACTGTTTCATAAATATGGAAGACTGTCATTGTTTGCCAGGCATCTGATAGAAATAATCACTGGAAAACATTTTTTCTATAAGCTGATTCGTAACTACAGGTTTGCGTTAAATAAGTAGAATTAAATTCGACCTGTGTTCGAAAATAACAATTTGATTTTAAAAAAAATTAGACAAACAACGCCTTGCATAGGGAAATGAAGTATGTCACCTTGGGTATACTACACGTATGTTTCCAAGCAATTGGACTGACTAATTTGTGCTGCGTAGCTAAAAGCATGATGACTGGAAATTGAAGTTAGCTCTCTGGTATGAAATCAACCAGGGAAGCCTTATTAAATAATGTGTATTGTGCGATACGTCGTGATTTTGTGGTATCAAATGATTTGCCCGAACAACTTACGAATATGAAGAAGAGAAATATAAGAAGTTCCTACTATGTTAATTTTCCTCCTCCTAGTCCCCAGGAACATTTAACTCTTGCAAAGTGGTGAATCACTCCTGAATGTTAGGTAGACATAATCACCATCAGTAAGAAATAATGAATGGCATTCAGCCAGTACAGACTGTCATGGCTAAACATTTATGACCCGGTTAGTTTACAGCTAGTGAAGACTTTGCAGTTGAAATAATTTTGATGCGGAGAATTCACGATTTGGCTAAGTCTTATTTTTGTTACTTGTTTTAAGCTATCAAATGTGCACGGCTTATGAATTCATCGGTTATCAGCAAAAATGTATGCCAGATGATGAGAAAAAAATGAAAATTTCGCTGGTTTTAAGAACGATCATGTTCACAAAATGTCGGTTCGCGACCACGAGCTGTAAACATCTTGTTAGTCAATACTCAACTAGTATTTGCACTCTAGTGTGAAAGCAAGCCAGTTTTTGATTGTTTAGACCAACCTGTCATTTCTAATCGCAATTCTTGATTCCGAATCAAATGAAAGCGAAACGATTGAGCAGGAATTTGTGCGACAGAGCGCGATGTACCTGTTTGAATACATACTATCGCGTTGCTTTTGCGCTCATGTGATCGTAAGAATAGAATGTATCCTATTCACCAGTCATTTGATTATGTACAGTACTTACAGTACTAACAGAAATAAGCGATACCGGAAGATAATTCACAGTAACTGCCATTTCGTTATGATGAACATCGTAAACAGATGTTAGTCATTGACTTGTTTCGCCATTAGTGACAAGCAATTCTACCTTAGTTTGTAATACATATTACTACTAATTTTTTGTAGTTTTTAATCGTCAAATGCTATTTGCTCAATCATACCTACAGCACAAACAAGATGCCCAAGTATTTCTCAGTCACCTCTCGCCAAATCAGTTCAAATAATGTGGTGCACTCATATATGTGCACTGAATGAGCATAAAAAACGAAGCGCTCAATTCAGAGTGCTTTACGTGATATTAGCTATAAATTTTCAGTCGTTTACTCCCTCTGTTTCACAGACTTGTTGGTAGAAAGATTTGACTGATATGTGACTTACGACGTGCATTCGGATGTGACGAACTCAAAAGGATAGATAATGTTTTTATTAAAATACGAAGTTCTTCATAGCAGCATTCTTTATATAGTGAACGCAAAATGCAACTATTTATTACTGTGCTAGTTTGGAATCAGAGATTTACAACGCCATGGCAATCCACTCTTCATCATGGTCTTTGGTACAGAAGAGCTCCACTGTTTGCCTTGAAGAAAGGTAAACTGTTGAGTACGCCATGAGCCAAAATATTTTACGACAAGCTATTGTAGAGGAATAAACTCTGGCTCTTCTAAGTTGCATCTAAAGATACTGAAACAGGTGACACCTAATTGGTTTCAGAAGGATGATAGCTTTCACTTTTATATTATCCCTTCTTAATTGTAAGAACAAATGGCACGGATGGACAGTAAGCGCTTCAGTAAAGCTGTCTTGTGGTTCGTATATGACTCACACTTGCAGATTGGTAGTGTGTTTGCAGGTATCTTGATAATAACAAATATCAATAATGTTCCGACTCTTTATAATTCAATCTCTAACTCCGGGATTTCTTTTAGAGTTTTTGGCATTTGAACATCAGTATTAACCACTGAGATGCTGCTATAAATTAGATTTATAGAAGATAGCTGTAGTGCTGAACTACTAACGTATGAATTACTGTGTGATGTCTTGAGCTTTTCGAGAAATACTCCAGTTTTGGTCAAAAATTGATTTTCACTACTTGTACTAATTGCCTTTGCGCATTTCTTTAAACGTACGAAGAGTTTTAATGAAGAACAGGCTGACAGTCAACGAAAGGCCTGTATTAACAGCTTCTACAAACACCGAACTCGTATATAATCTGTTGTGAACAAACCTACAAGTGACCTCCGAATGAGGAATCTACAACGGTGTGACAACAAACTGAAGCACATTTGTCGCGTTCACTGCATTCCATCACGTCTTATGTTTACAGACAGAAAAACAAATCTGTTTGCTTGTGTATTGTTTTCTGAAAGAATGCCGTCGTTCACCTGAACCGAACTCGTTTCATCTGAAGTTTAATTTGGGTTACATTGATCAATTCCACTTGAATTTTTGAACTAATAAACTATGACCGACACGAAACATAATCATCTAACTTTAAGTAATAGTAGCTGAACCGAATATGAGATTACACATAACGTACTAATATTGCCTTCTCCACATTTCACATCTGTAATTTCAAGCACTTCCTGACGCCAAGAGTCGAAACATTATAAGGCTTTAAGTGTAAAGCTTTACGGCCAATCAACTCAGATCATTTAGATTCTTTCTTTTTCACTTAGAGTTTGTTCTCACTTCGATTTTATGGCAGTTCATTAGCCAAGCCAGCCACATGCGTGCTACTCTGTAAGATGATTCTGATTAGTATACAGTTTAAAGGCCGTGTTAACTATTTGAAGATTAGTGTGTGAGAAATTTCGGACTTTTGATAGTTTCGAACTAACGGCAATAAATATACCTCTATGCAGTATTCCCTATCCACCAAACTGTCCTTAATTCAAACTGGAAGCGTGAAAACTTTGCACGCATTTTAATGAAAAATTTTAGTCTTCAGGGTCTACTAAATTGCTGGTCAGTAACTTTACGCGTTATCGGACGAAGGTGTCGATAATCTTTCTTAGAATTCAAGGTTGAACAAATTCTACGGTCACCACACTTCTTTGGAGTGTAAAAGATTACAGCTTCGTTCATGTAAGAGCAAGTTTAGGATGTGAATTAACCTAAGAACAGCAACCGGACCTTGAGACAACGTTTCATTAGCCCTACCAGAGCAAATTGTTTATCCCGAAAGAAGTGAAGCAAATCATGATTACATATATTCCCATCGACACTTAGGCAAACGTTAATAATAAAAACCACAAGAGTGATGCCGGAAAAATTTCAATTTTTCCTTCATACCAGGGGTTAATTCGACAGTACGGAGAGTGGTACTTCACATTTTGCAGGCATCTAAACGAATAAATGTTCTCAGAGAATCAAAAATTCTGTCTGTCTGCTAACTCTTCTAATCATTCTAAGAACGGCAGCAGTGATATCATTTCAATCAAATACTAGAAGCACACAGTAAGCAGTACACTCAATTTGTTAGGTGGAATGTGTCATTTGGGTTTTTTGAGGCGTCGGATAACTGAAAGTATACCGAAGGCTCTACGCATTATTGTAAGCAAAATTAACGAACCTTCCTCTCTATACATTCTAGCAAGCGTCCTGGTTTACTTTGAATATCTTGAGGACAACGTAGCAAACATTACTCGTTTGTTCATCGAGCTAATACATTATAGTGAATATGGAAACAGTGACCAGGTTGAATAAGAAAATCTGTCAACAAAGGTTAAGGACTGCTAGTTTGCTATCAGATACACAATCACTGTTCCAGGTTGTGAGCTTGTTACACTGTAAGTCAGGGCATGTTAAGCCCCCACATGGACTTTTTCTGAGTGCACTAGTCACGGATCTGAATATATTTAAGCATCGAAATTTTTTACCAAAGTCATTACCTCATCAGGATTCGAAAGCTACTTTGTTATGGTCGATTAGTTGTCTCTTTCAACCCCAAGTCTCGTAATCAGTCAAAATGGTAATGTGTGTAGACTTCTCACTGGATGCACGAATTGCCTGCGCCTACTCCGGGTTTACTATCTAAGCATCATTCGATTCTTCTATATCTTGAAACACTCATTTCTTTGTAACCTGCTCAATGTTAAACACTTCTGTGATTCAGTGGTTTTTGACATCATTTCTATCGTATAATTAGGTTGCGCACGAATAGCCTGTTCCTCCATTCCTCTTTCCAAGCATATTTGTGTTTTCTCAGTTAGACTGGGTAAAGAAAACTATTTGTTCACACTTAGCCATCCTTACTCACTCTCTGTTATTTCATTGCTTAGCTCAACCGACATTTACTAACTATTTCTTAAGTTTTGATCCAACTAGAAGTGAGAATTAGAAATTTTATGTTTTTGTGGTAATTCCAGCCACACTGATTAATCTATAATCCTACCAAA
>LUCH01000162.1:169455-269039 GCA_013368495.1 Paragonimus heterotremus
GTAAAGGTCAAACTTCAACTCTCAATCTTACGGGTAAATATTTATCAACAACAGAAACTAGAACCTGGTGAGTCCTCTCGAAAATGCTGGCATAGCAGAAAAGTCTGAATCAGTTGGTGTCGCTTCTAATGTCTTTCATGAGGATTCCACTGAAGTCACAGATCACCACTGATCGCTTTTGTTTTCATTGCAAATTATTCTCGCATTTTAGGCTCTATTTGAGATTATCACCTCGGAAGCGTCTTACTTTCGCAGTCTGAACGTATTAATCGGAGTGTTCTACAAAGCTCCGTGTATGCAAGCTGATAGCCCAGGTGCCGTGATAACTCACACAGAAAAACATCACCTGTTCTCCAATATTCTGGAAATACATATGACCAGCGAAAAGTGAGTTGTTCAAATCTAAACGGAAATATGAGTACCTATTTGGCTTGTTAATTGATAGTCATTGAATCACAACTAAAGTATATCAACTGGTTTGTTTATAACGTTTTCATGATACAGCAGTAGTGTAGCAAACGATCTCGTTTTCGGTTATTCATCATCAGGCTAAGTACATAACAGTTTATATGAAACAGAGTTGTCAGAGGGAAACGAACAAAGACATGTAGCAAGTTTGAGTGAGGTCAGATACGTCATCGGCACACATGAAAACAACGTTTTGATACGATTACATCACAATTATAACGCAACTGGAACCGTGGCGGTTTGATCGATCGTGGTGTCGGTGATTGGCCATGGCTACTTCAACATATGGACAAAGCGCGTTTGTGTGCACAAGGGTCGATTTCTTAATCGAATTCCAGTCGCTTCAGCTGCGGCTAAAATTCGGCATCTGACACCTTTTGAGTGACTGGTGTTGACGGAAACAGGAGTCCAGTTTGACATTATGATATATATCAACGAGATGTGCAACAATTGCGCTTGTAATTGTCTTGGTGACTCCGCTGCTGATCCAGAGTGGATGATGCTCACGGATACGTTCAGATAATCGCCTGGTCGTGCGACCCACGTAACTAGTTCCACGAAAACAGGTAAATGCGTACTGATGACAATGTCAATTCTCCTAGTGATTATTTCGGCAAGCATATCCCCATTGAGTGATAATGAGATAAATACTACCTTGTCCTCCGCTATGTTAATCTTACCCTGTTTCTCACGCTATTGCATAGTCTTATCTACAAAACGCTCTGGATAGCTATTTTGTAAGAACAGTGAGCGTAGAAACGATAGTTCATCGGAGACTGTATCCTGTGTACATATTCTCATGGCTCTATTAGTCAAGCAATTTATGATACTCCCTTTTCGCCTTAGAGGAACGAAGCTGCTGAAATGGATATACTGCCCATTCCAGGTTTCTTTCTTATGGATTTTACGTCAAACCTACCCATCACTAAGTCACCGAATGAGTACATTCACGAATGCTAGTTGACTGTTACGTTCAGTTTCTAGTGTAAATGTCACGTTCATATGGGCAGAGTTGAAAATGGCTAAAATATCCGTTGAATTAGCATTTTCGCTAACAGTACATATGATATCCACATATTGCTTATAAATGCTAAATCCACGAATGGCTTCTTACTGGTGATTCTCAAGCTTCGCCATGAAGATGTCCACAAACAACGGCCTCGGTGTGCATCCCGTAGCCAAGCCATCTGTTTGTCGATGAAGTCCTCCATTGAATTTAAACCATATGTTATGAGTACAAAAGTACAACAGCCGTTTCATTTCCAGTGATGGTATATGGACATCTATGTTGTTACTTATAATATAATCACAAATAGTCTATCGTCTCCTTCAGTGGAACACTTATAAACAAGGATGATACGTCCAGAGCAAGTATTTGTTGTCTGGTTAGGTTTGACCTGTTAACTATGTTAAGGAATTCAAAGGAGTTTCGTAGGCTATGTTTTGATAACTTCTGCCTGATGGGTTTAAAGAGATACGATAAACATTTAGCCAGCGAGGGTATGGTGAGTTGCGCGTGTCTAAACTTAGTCAGACACTGCAAGACACGGAGAAAGATAATGTAGCTTGACTGGCGCAAACCACACTTGCCTCCAAGTCAGTGCTTTTTACTAAGACCAGATGAAAATGCCCTCGGCCACAATGACTTGAGCAAACTTTCGTTCCTGGAGTTGTTGTTGCCGTTTAAGTTTCGGTACTGTTCACCTACGTTACGTGTGTTCAACCCTTTAGCCGCTTTTCGATCGACGTTAATGCACCGGTTATTCGTCCACCATACTCACCTGAAGTTCAGCAGGCCCTGCTTGCCGACGAATAAATCTAAAGCATTTAGTGGTGGAGAAAAAAATGAGGAGCGGACTTGTGATTCACAATTTCACTATAGCAATTCAGCTAACCTGATTCGCTTGTGAGGACTCAAAAACGAAAAGTAGACGCTTGACTGGAGCATCTTAAGGCAATAGAGGTTCACTTTATATATAGGCTGCTGTCCAATCAAATAGACAGTGATAGCTTGGTTATTCTTGTTCTGATCAAAACAACCCACAGCACGACCATTTATATTAAATATTACCCTGACAAATCGATCAAACAGTTCGAAGTAATGATTTTTCAGTCCACTTATGCAGTCCCTTACAGGCAATGAAGACACCTCCGAATATTACCTGCTTGTTAATGCCTAATTGTCCACCCATAAAACCTCATTGGAATCGACGTAAACTAATGAAAATCATCGCAATAATCTTCGACAGAAATAGCCCACCGTGGACTCAGCAAAGGAGAAAGAAAACACTGCTCGTTTCAGAACAACTGTATTCTGATTCATTTCTATTCAGATCGTTAATCAACCGTGTACTGTGCTGACTGTATGATGCACAGTGAAATAAATCATTGAAGGACATGCAGGCTAATGGATGAGTTGCCTGCTTAAATGAGCGTCGGTATTCAACACAAGTCCTTCAAGTAACCGATAGCTTTAGGCAAGGACTGTTGAGAAAAAGTGAAGCGAGTTAGGTGCTTAGATCATCCGTTAAATCTTTCCATAGGATCTCTTCTCCTTAAGTCTCCTTTTCCGCATACCTGTCCATATCATCACGTGTGTAAGCGTAGACGTACAAATTGATGATGAAATTCAAAAATATTTCGATGCTTCTACTCAAAACGACAAAATTTTTCAGAGGCGATGCAAACGTGCTCTCAAAACTGCTTTATGAACTCGTCTTGTAATTGGGTGACACTGTCGCCAATGATAATGAAACATTAAAAATGGTCACCAAAGTCTTAAAAATGGACACCACTGCTGTGTTTTTCGTAGCCTTTCCACTCCTCCTCATCTACTATCAGTGTTAAGGAAGACAAGACCGAGTATACGAACATGATTCCGAATGCTTTTGTTTAATGGCTTTGAGAAACACTTGTCATAGTGACCAGATCTATCGTAACTAGTAAGGGACATTGGATTGAACTCGGTTAAGTGCTCTTCTATGTAGACAGAGAAATGATTTGCAAAGACATGCGTCACAAACTTCTCAATGTTGGGTTAACTTGGCGGGTAGAGATTAAGCAATCTTTGACGTGACCATGGTGCTTGGACTGAAAAGCCGTGCATTATATTGAACACGCTAATACATGCTGTCCTGTTAAGCCTACTGACTACCCATGATAGTTCACGTCATACTGGTCTAGATCATTTATCATCGACATCAACATCGATCCGGCAATTATTTCAGTCACGCCATTCCCCAAGTGTATGGCCAGAATGGTGCTTGATATATCGCTGATACCTATATGAACGAACTATTGAATACTGTTCCACTGAAAGGCAGTTTATCAAGAACACAATCCTAAACAGCGTTTATGGAAGTATTTTCTGGGCTGAAGACAACAGCCCTCTTAAGTGGTTTTCCGGAGGAAAATCTATAAAACCGTTATATCATAATAATGCCAATAACAGCTCAAGACAGGTTGTCATAGCGATCGGTGACCAGTTTAAACAAAACACTTCTTCCAAAGAAAAGCCACTTACATTTTGTTGAGGAAATGTCCGTTGAATACTGAGACAGCTTAACTCTCAACCACTTTTGCGTAGCGCTGCTGCACTAATCAATCACCTGCAAGAGATAGGCGTACAGAAGATTTCTGTTGTTTTTGGCATTGACATACAGTAAATTTTTTTCTCCAACCTGACTAGCCTGTCTTTTCATACCGTATTTCTGTGATCATTTGCATTTCTGACGAATGTAGTCTGTGTATTGTCGTCGAATTGGTCTTGGAATTGACGACATTTATCCCAGACCTCGTGTTTCACTCTTTCACAATCTGTAATCTAAACCCTGTTTTATTGTACGCTTTCAGTTATAACTTACTGTCTTGCGCATGACTTGTGAAATATTGCTCAGCCAAGTGATATTTGGATTAGCCATCCTATGAGTGTTCAAAGGTTGGTTGACAGATTTCGTGCTCAGAATTCATCATCGGTGCTCCACGGTATAAAACAAACTTGAAGAAGCAGATATCATCGTTTGGTAACATGTTAGATTTACCGACAGTTGAAGTGGCGGAATTAGCATTTTGTTAAAAGGTCGACGAATCCGAAGAGGTCACATACAATACGGATGCGGCATGCATAGCTATATTACAGCCGTCCTGCCACTTGGTATGTATCCTCTTATCGTACTCTCCTTACTCGGCTGCCTTCAGCTGTGTGCACAATTTGCCTTTGTGGTTGTCACACTCCTCTTCTGTGAGTAAGTGAGGATTTGTGCAAGATATCCTTGACTATTACAACCCTTTTTTTTCGATGGGCCCTAGTTCTCCTATTGCTGTTACATTTTTGCACTCGTTCCACAATAATGAGGGACCACACCATGAGGCAAACAATAACATCTGCTTATCATATGAACTGAAAGATTTCAAGAAGAAAGTCTAATCACCCTTCCGCCACACAAAATTCGCTACCGTGTCATTGTATGGTTAGTTGTACACTACGATACTGAAGCTCTCTACATCTGGACAATGGCCAATTTTCAACAGTCTAAATCTAGAAGCGTTCGAACAGCATAAAGTGGTTGAGTGTGTTCACCGGATGGCAATATTCTGTTAGATACTGCACTGAAGGTCATAAAGTGTCGGCCAAATATTATTTGTTTTCCTTCATTGTCTTAAGGGAGAACCGTCGGTTCATAAGGTAGTCACATCATTAGATATAGTAAACCGAGAGTTTGAATTTCAAAACAGAAGCCCTAGTTCCTTCTAAGCACCCCATTATATAGATGCTAGTTTAACATGGTTCAAGGACAGCATGACTGATGAGGTCTTGTGGCACGTTACCTATTCAGGAGTAGCTCAGATTTTAGCACACCAGAGCAATGTGTGGAGTTTGATCATGAATGCGCTTAAGTGATTTATTGATTTGCCACATGGTCCGTGTTCAGTTTACTTGAAGTTCGCACAACCAGACAGACTATTAGTAACTTATCTCTAATTTGCAAAAATTCTACATCACACTCGTCAACTGGTTGGGGTGGTTCATCATTTTTACAGTTGGTTAGTCAATAATTTGTACATTAATTTTTGAATAAATTTAAAACAAACACCTTTACCATTGGTGTTTTTTTTGTGCATTATATTACTGAATGCTCCCTTTATGCCAAATGAATATAAGAATAAGCCGAATTTATAGTGTACACTTTGTAAACCAATTTACTGTAAATGGACACATGTAGTAATGCTGATCCCATAGTGAGATTGCCTGATATAAGATTGAATAATATGAAAAACTTAGTATTTCTAACTCTGCTTCAGCTTTCTGCGAGCAATGGAGGCTTGCTTTCGTGAAGACCCATGGTTGGTCAAACTTTGTGAAATTATCTACGAGCATGCAGAAACAAAATTTGAAACTTACGTAACCTATGTACAAAACCAAATCTATCAGACACGGACGTTGTGTAAACTCTTGTAAGTGAAGTGTTCATCCGTTGTTTATCTGTCGATTATGCCAATCGTTCCACTTCGTCTGGTTAAGTAGATCTTTTCCCGTTTTTTGATCACAAATGTTAACTATTTATTACAATTTAAGGTTATCGGCTTTCAACAGTATTTAGGTGTCATCGGCGGTAACTAAGCTTAATGGCACGATCACTTTGGTACTTAGTGTCGTTCTGTTAATCGATTAAAACTAAGTAAATGCTGTGGAATACTCACACTGAAAATGTTGAGGACCTGACCAACCTAAGATGATTTTAAAAACGGTACTGTTTCTTATAACATGCATGAGACGCAAAATGCTGCTCTATGATTGTGAACTTGCTGTTGAACTAATTTTGCGACTCTGGAAGTGACTTATTGATTCATACACAGAGGATGCTTCATCTCAATAGACGGTCTTGTGAAAAATAGTCAGATTCTGGAGTAGGAAGCAACGTTAGTACAAAGGCATACTGTCATAGGATCACACTTCAAATATAAATGGAAGTGATCGTCCAGTTTTTCCACCCCGCGGGAATACCTTGATACCTAGTTTTTGTTTGAGACAACAGTGATAGCCGATAATTTTTGTCCGCCTTGTTTCTTTTATCGATACCAAAAGGGGAATAATTCACGGCTGATCCTGTCATTAATTGCCCAGATTTGAACAAATTGTACCCTAGGATACCACCTGCTGCACGGACCAAGAGTATTGTATAAACTGACCGCGAACATCAGAATGATGATAAGAATTTCTTAACGTTCATGCGCTCCGTGAATTTTCGAAAATCCTTTATCATCGTTAAGCGTTGTATACATAATAAGCAATTGAACTGTTCGACGCACTGGTCGCCACTAGACACGGTTTCACGTAAAATACATTTTGGGTAAGGTTCACTCAACACTCATATTTGAGACATTGACCTGAAAATTGGTTTACCTCCCGTTTGATGTCGTGTTTTTCACTGACATCGTTTTACAATTGTCTAAATAACTGGAACGCATTTTCCATCTAATCAATCTGAGTCTGTCTGAAACTCACTGTGTACTCTTCGCCTAGAGGACTGATCATCATGGAGCAGTGCTCAGGTGAGCCACTGAAACTGATAGAACTGACTGTCAACCGAGATCGTCAACCTATTCTTCCTTGGATCCACGTGCTACTCACCCTGGCGTTGAATTAACAGAAAGGCATATCATTTGGTTCAGTAACAAAAATAACCATAGTATTTTGAAATATATCAACTTACCAACGTTTCTTTGGGGATGATTTCAAACTCAGTCACACTAGTACTCTTGAATTGTCCTTCATCATTTTGAAACTATCATCCTTAACTTATCTTTGCGGACGTACTGTATACTGGACACGCGGTAAGTAGGGTACATCGTTCAATTCATCACAAAAGACGTTAGGTGGTTAATGTCTTTGGTTCTTCATTTTTTAATGCTGGTACATACAGACGTCGAATCAAGCGTATTTGCACCCCTGACAGGCTGTAAACAAAAAAACTAAAAGAGGAGACTTCAAGAGGTGGTCATATTCCTCGAGGTTTACAACATAATAAACAGGGGCAATGAGGTAAATCAGATGGCTCGAGATCATCATCATCATCGTAACAGCCATGAACATGACCAAAAGGTACTGTGACTCGGGCCACCGCTCACCTCAACAGTGACGTGGAATATCCTACAAAAAAACGTTACTAGAAGGTAGAACATTATTAAAAATAGATTGAGCAGGAGAACTAGAAGTGGTACGGATGCAGGTACGCCATTGACTGCGACACATCGCCATTTCGGATAGCGTCTCTAACCAGTGGTTTGAGTGATCACGAGAACCCCGTTCAGGCATTTCCGAGATAAATTCACTTCTATTTTTGGAATTCAGCTAATAATATTTTAAGTGAAAATTTATCTCTGCTATAGTTGATGCTTGTCTGGCTGAACACTTGCATGTAATTCACATCGCTAGAGAAACCATTTCCTCCTACGAAATAACACAGTTAGTCTAAGCTTCCTACTTCTCATGTTATGTGGCTAATCAAGTGTAGTTTGTAGAACCGGAACTCAGCGGTACCTACTCCAAATTGTTAAAACAACTGACGACGCGGCGACCTCAACTTGGTAAACCAACTGATTGAAATCTCACGTCATTGGCTGTTTAACTCCTTGTGACAAAAGTTCACCAAGTTGACGATATTAGCTTCTTTAAGATACCTTTGAGCAGCAGAGACAAACGTTCGGTGATCTTCAACAAAATCTTGCTGACTGTAACTTATTAGCCAACCTTTAGCCCACAGTGGTGACGATGGCAAATCACTGGGTTGCCATGATCTTGACTTCATACTGTCTGATATGTTTCCCTCTATTTTTTCAGTGTGTATAACTAATTTGTTTTATACTTTCAACCGACGACGCTACACGAAATGTTAACATATCACAACGCACGCCTTCTGTTTGCCGTAATGGAATTCTAACTAAACGTACACGTTTCTTAATCTGGTACAGTAAATAGAAATTTTACACAGTGCTCTATTTTTCGTGTAATTACGTTGAAATGTACACAAATTGCTCGCACAATTTCTTGTTGACCACAACAAAACAGGGATATCACTGTATCCTCAAAAGGTACACGGCTTGTCATGTTGATCTTGAAAAAGTTAGTAACTGCGCATCTTTCCACACGATAACACTTTGTACCACAAATAAAATCGAAACAATTATTTCATTAACTGGACAAATCAACTCGCGGTAGGTGACAAAACCGTAGACCTTTGGTGTTGGCAATTTACCTTCTGTGTTTACGGATAACAATCGAGTATTTTCAATTTAAATGATTTGATAGTCACTACGAATTTTATTTCAAAACGTTGCCTTGTTTCTACAACAGTCTACCACACACCCGACATCTAGTACTATTTCTTAAAAAATAATCTACATTTCAGTTATCTCAACACTGCTGCTTAACACGGTGTCTCACGTAGTACACCTAATGGCAAAATATTAGCCACTCTTCCCTTAGTCTGTTAGGACTTATTGTCTCAAGAAAGGAAGACCAGTTTAAGTACGAGAGGTCGTCCGTAAGCTGCCCGAGAGAAGATCTTCGACGGCTTTTACTGTGGCGGATAGTTGACCTGAACATGTTTGTTGTCAAATGGATGTGCACATGACTATACATTACGGTAAATTGAAACCTCTAGTTGTTCAGGATGATCATAAACTGTTCCCTGTATAACCTCATTGTTCACCGTTTTTATACATGCGTTGAATTTCTAAAGGGGCTTGCCGTCTCATTCTTATTGTTCAACCAGGACCGTCCCTACGTTTGCTGAAGCATTACGGCGAGTCCAGAGTCAACCAGATTGCGCGTTTCTTGATTTGAATTCATTTCTTCTCCTACCGATGCAACGTGTTACTCGGCTCCGTTTGCTCACCACTACCGTGTTACACTACGCTCCCAGAAACACACAGGTCTATCAAAGCGGTTTGGTGGCTTTAGCTGCACTAGAGAAAGTACGTGTATCAGTGAATAATGTGACAGAGCGGAAAATTCGGAGGCCATTTGTTCATATTATTTATCAAACTTTGTTTTGCTTACAAATTTCACGTTAGCCAAGTTCTTGTTATATCCGTTCTTATCCGCTGACTACCTCAAGTAGGAAAAAATGACATAGCGGCTTGGAAAGTGTTTACAATTTTGGGTTACTTATTTATTCTTAACGAAGCAGTCGTCGTGTTAAATCATTTCGTCGCTTCTTGCGAGGCCTTTAATGTTTTTGTTCCGTTTTAAGCGTCAACTCACAGATAAGATCGATTAAATCCTATTCACACGCCCGCAAACTTCTTCCGAAGTCAAGTTTAAAACCTCCTGTTTTTTCGTAATTTTCACTGGGCGTTTGCAGTCACGCCTTTTTATACCACATAAGTGAGCAAATTTCTTGCCAAATGTAGCGGACCACAATCATTTGGAAGGAAGTTGGTGATTTCATGTAACTGAGAATGAAACACGTGAATATCATGAGATAGGTGTTCATTGGCGTCAAGTGAATCAGGCTCGTTCGGACTTCAATTAACCTTCCGTTACTTTACCAGAAACTACAAGGGATTCGCGCAAATTAATTCTGCACACACAGTCACATGTTGTAAACTTCAGTGGTGATGACCTCCACTGTTGGTAACAGCTGCACCGTTTACGGTCTGGAGAGGGCTTGGTGATCATTGTAATTACTTGTGAAGAGTTCGTCTGAACTACTCTGATGACGAACATCGTTGATGTAGAAACTTAATAAACTTGGACTGGACCTCAATGAACAATTTCAGAACTATTTTCGAAAGCGTTCACAATTTTTTTTTTTGAAAATAGCCTGATGTCACCTCCCACGCAACCATCATGCGAACAATAATTTAAACAAAACATAAATGCTAATTAAACATAAACAAGATTTCACTAAGGCATAGCACCAGCAACAAACACAATGAAGATTATTTTAAGTTTATTTGACTCTAAACGTCTTGAGAAAATGATTTCGAATAGTTATTTGCAAGGTTTATCTCTAAAGAATGCTCGACTGTGTTGAAACCGAGCAGTCTGTTAACTTCGGGATTGTCTGTTCGGCTTTTAGTTGTTTGTTATAAATTAATGTAATGAATGTGTTTTTTGGCAGTCGTTACTGTTGCTAATCTATTCAAAGTTACTTACAATATAAGGCTTCAATATGTACTCAGCACAGTCAAGACATTGGAAGATGTATTAACGAGTATCATCGGAAATAACCAACATAACTGTTACTTTCTTTCATCCCGCAGTTTATCTGTATGTGTGATGCAAAGAAAATGTACATGGAACAGAAGGAACGAATGATGCAACTCACAATTCAATTTGAGTACAAACTTGATGCTAAGGTAAGTTTTATATATTGCTCAACCATTGATAATGTGGACAACGTACGTTTTTGTCTCAAGTGTTTTATTTTGAACTGTTAAGTTAGTTCGTGTAGCACATTTTCACAAATATTCAGCGGTATTAACCGATGCCGCATGCGAACTCGTGAACCTAATTGGCAGTACTACCGATGCTAAATCCATCCTTCATTCAGAAGGTAAACGAAGATGTAAGAAAATTATAATAGATGCATAAAATAACAGGACGTCTAAAATGGGTTGTCCCAGGATGATAATTTAGATCACTTCAATACTAATCGTGGTAAATGTTATGAAGCTGGCTTTTGGTTTTGATTGCAATAATAACATTAATTGTACCAAAATTATGGTGAACGTATCGCACCCTTGATCACAGCAACTTACTGTGGTAAACCTTCCATTCTTAGTTGTTAATTTATCTTTCCTGATAGGCTGATGTCAGTAGACCGTTTCGTGGTTGCTCTCGAGAATGTCAGTCACCTAGCGCGGTTCTTGGCATGCCTTAAAGAGCTTTTTGTACACAGGTCGTTCCAGTGACTATCGAAAACTTGGTGAACTTTGTTCGAATTCATCAACATCACGCAAGTAGGGGAACCATTCCCTTGACCATAGGCAATTGCCAGAATGTCAGGCCGCAACTCAGTGGCAGTCTAGAAATCTGTCCTCTAGACCAGGGGTTTGCGATCAGCGAGCGTGCATGAAGGTAGACAAATTATTTTCTTTAGATCTCTCTCTTCCTTTTTCTCACAAACTGAGATCGATTGCCCGTTTTGCGGTCAACGTTTCTGGTAATCAAACATTTCTCATGGCCGTGGAAGGATTCGGAGGAGGATTTTTGTAAACAATTGTCCTTGATAGGCACACTTACTCAGAATTTGGTATTCTTTATTTGTTATGACACTCAATGAGTTTACCTGAGCATCCGATGGAAATTAAATTTACGGGACCACATTCCCAGCTATGCGACGTGTCCCTACGTGATCTGGCTGGGTAGTGCAAGACGATTTTTGTGGCCGTTAGGCACCTGCTCGGCGCCAGGAGACTGACAGATCTATTAAACCCTTTCGGTATGCTCATATTTCATTACACGCCTGTCGTCCTGACATACCAAAAAGCGATTCTTATTACGTACAATAAGCCAGTCTTTTATCCGAAGAACATACTGATCTTAAATATAAGCTTGCCTTGGTTTTGGCTAAAGTAGTACGTGAAGGATATAATATTCTCGCTTTCTAATTTAGATTATTTTTGTGTTTCACTGCTGTCATATTTTGCAGCTGCCGACGGCATATAAAGTTGAACCACAATTCTTGAAAGTCCGTCTTCTGATTTTGTCATTTAGAGTTCTGTATTTACCCAGCAATTGGTTGCATCTAAAAGATAGTACTTTCAACACTCTGCAAACTAAGAAACGGTTTCAGTTTTTACAAATGATTTCCTCGAAGCTAATGATATTCTGTCTTCTACTTTCTTCATTTGTGGATTGGTCAAAAATTATGAATATTGTGGATCGAACATCATTCGTACTTACACCGGGCCATTCTAATATTACAGAAGAAATTAAACCGCAGTCGAACGAAATGGAATTTCATACAGTATTAAAGAAAACGTGCACAGTTATAGTTAGCTCTAAACACACGTGTGAATCAACCGAGAGTTCATGTCAATAAGCAGGCAACAACCAACTTATGGGGTCAGGTAAAGTCCACACAGAGGGGCCGGAAACGATCAAAATTTAAGCTCGCTGATGCAACTGAATCTAGCCGGTGGTGAAACAGTTTACATTCACTAGAAGTCCAAGTAAGCAAATACAGTTATAAACGATGAACATTAAGGATAAATGCCAACGGTATCAAGGTAATCAGTTCATAGTTATTCTGGGATGGTTTGGCTCAACACGCCTTCATTTATTTCTTTTTAACGTTTGGTTACATCCACCTGGTATACTTGTGGCCGCCGAATCAGACTTACCTCTACACAACTCAGCAGCTTTGCGTGCATGACAATCTAACGACCCCCGCAATCTTCTACTGAATTGTGATCGTCAGTGTTAGACGGCTGGTTTGAAACTGCAATGATTCGAAATAGTAGCTACGCCATATGAATTACAGAGTTGTCTTAGTGTAAATTATATTCCGGTGACAATTGTAGACTACGTAGGAAAGCAAACGCTCCGGTACCCTAACACGAGAGTAAACGCCTCAGTTTGCACTAACATGTGATCAATTCAGTTGGCACAAAGGCTGAAACTTCGCCATCAGCTATTATAATCGGTGCATTGACTTGAAAATTTCCTCCTTCATAACGCCAACATCATCTTCATATATCTAGCCAGCTGGATTGAATTTGCTGTCGTCATTAAAAGAGAAAACGTTCAACAAACGAGTTCAACAACCACAACTTTTAACACGTGAAAACAATATACGAAAAGGTATATATTGTCTGACATCAGTTGCACGGTTCTTACGTAAACGATGATTTAAGCTGACACTGTGTTTTTTGAAACTAGCCTTGTTTCATTGCAAGATAGTTTACCTGGTTGATCTCGATTTGGTAAGGCTGGTCACTCTTTCTTTTCTTGTGCACAGTGTCCTTCGGTCTTCGTAAATAGAGTGCAGTAGTATCTGTTGAGAGCTGGGATCTTCTGGCCATCCATCGTTTACTCAGATGGTTCTGTTGAAACATTGAAACACTCTACCCTTTCCAGAAGGGCCTGTCTGCGTGCTTATGATACTGCCGGGCAACAATATATCAACAGTATTGTTCGCCTTAGGATAGTTTATATAGCAATGGATTTACTTCAGTGTCACAAGCAAAACAATACGGCCACCGCAATATTGACTTGACACACGTTTCTGGAGGCACTTGACATCTACGTGACTTGCCAAAATTGACCCGTGTTGAGTCAGGCTGACAGTTGGTTTTACTTTGGGTAAAAGTCTTTCAGATCAGCTTCAGCTTCTTGATTCCTACTAATGCAGTTGACTAAGAATCAGTAAAGATAGTGTAAAAGGTGCGATAGCCATTCTACGATGGGTGTTTCTTGATACTTATGCATATTTTTTGGGTAGTTCTTAGGGTAGAGACAATTTTCAAGTCGGTTTTGGTTTACAAGTAAGCTATCGGTTGATGGCTACTCAGTCATTTTGTCCGCCACTTATTCTGGCACACCACCACAGACATAAGTAAAAAAACTCAGTAAATGACGTTTGCTAGAGAGATGTATATAGATTTGAATAAATCTTTATGAATATTAACCATGAAAGTAGATTGTTGTGGGTAAATGTTCAGAAATTCTAAAATCATATTAATGCATGAATGAGAGTTGACAACGCAAAAAAAAATGTTTCAGGGATCTAGAAAAACCGGAAAAATATTCGGTTGAAGAATGTGAGCATTCTACCCGAGACTAATACTAACGGTTATGAACTTGGCATAGATTCATTAGGAAGAAGAGCTGATCGCTTATGTGTATGGTCTTGAAACATGGTCACCAGTTGATAATATAAAACCATTATCAGTTCGGTAAACCATTAGACACTCGATGATCTTTTCAAGTGAGGAGAATTCGGTAGCATCAGTTAGTTGAAACAAACATGAAGACGGACCTTTTGTGATAAATAACTGGTCATATTACATCAACATGCAAGTGATTGGCGTTGCAATTATTCTGTGATTAACCTTCCAAAGAGTCAGCCACTCAGTGTTAACAATGTTCAACTAAGCGTATTAGCTCACTGGTTAGTTTCGCTTAAGGAGCTATTATTTGATATCACTGTTACTATCTTTGGAACAAGACATGTTTGGTAGTTATCACCACGATGAGTGCTGCTCAAACTTAGCTATGTTGGAAGGAGTTCAGTAGCATGTGACTTCTTTTAACATTGGGCTTTCGCTGCGTAACTCTTCAGATTGCCAATGAAATGGTTCACTGCAGTCGGTTAATCTGTTGATTCTTATGAAGTAGAGGGATATACAGCTTGTTTGTGGACGGTCAGATAAATCAACCGTGGAGTGTTTAACTGGTGTATGAGTGTCCTCTTAGCTGAGTATCCTAGAGGAAACAGTTATTAATTTTGTTCAAACGATTACAGCTTACCAGCGAATTTATATTGTCAAGTTAACGGTTCAGCAAGACTGTGTAGACGTCGAGACGTGATGACACATCTGTAGTTTTGTCATAAACCTACAGGGAGTAGATAGTATTTACAGTTTTCTAGCCTCACATCTATTATCTACAAGAGTGAATTATTGTGAATCTCACATCAGAAACTTAGAAACACGCACACCCAATCACCTCAAGCCAGAAGAGAGAATTAGTAAAATGCTACTGTTGACTAGCGATATTTTAGAAAATTCCGTATGCATGAACGATAAGAAAAAAGTATCAAAAGATCAAGCTGAGGCGTAAAGAAAAAGAGTATACTTGTTTAAGCACAGTCCCGGGTTGTTCAGTTCAGGGACAACTTCAGTCGAAACTTGGCACCATCATTGCAATGCTTTTAACCAGCTGCCCAGCTACCTGTTTTGTTCGGAACAAAGATTTTGGTTGACCACGGCAGTGTTACACACTAAACAGACCAATCTCTTTCTCACGTAATATAATAGTTCACTCTTACTCCCAGTTCCATCTGCGTAAACACGACGGATAGAAGTTTGTATCATCATCTTGAGTAGCACAGATACAGTGTTAGCAAACGACTCGCTGACTATAGTAAACTGAAAAAAACCTCAATTTGTCTACAGACAACCACATGTAAACAACCGGTAATCTAACTGGTCTGTTCAAATCGTTCGAACGATACTTGCGTCATCATAACTCGTTTAGGGAATCAACGTTAATCAAGCAAACTCCATCAGTTTGTTTTGTACAGAGAACGTTGATGCACTCAATCTCTCTCGTGTAACTGGTTGCCTCACTAGAGGGTATGATTTTGATGCTATTTAGTTGGTCCGTTCTTGTTTTGTTATATTGTGCAGTGTATATCAAATTTACCGGTTCACACTAACGAATGATGAGAGTAAGTTGAAATATTAACATGTTCCGACAAATACCATTCCACGGTTTTATTTCAGTCATTCGCTCGACCAGTTACTTGAATTATGAGCTCGGGTAGCTGTAGACCATGACAAAGTTTTCTCTTGGTTGGTTCGCGCCAGTAAAACGATGATAGTTGTCGTCGTTCTGTTTTTGTCTAAGCACCGTATTGTGCCGCAGTTGGTCAGGTGATCATTTAAAAAGACAAGCTCTTTTGATCGAGTTGTTCTCCTCAAATACTTTCTGTAACTAAAAAAAATGTAAGATCCCAGAAATAGTGTATGTGTCCATTACTGATGGTAGGACAAAAGGTCGTGTAGATTTCCGAATTTTCAATGAAACAGAAGACCTGAGGTATTTATTTCCATTGACTGTCAGTGTAGAAGGCGAGAACCGAGGCATTTTGAAAATATTTTCGATCCGGTACTAACAACTGAATACACTGGTCAACTTGAAGTTGGTCGGTCTCATGGTAGGAGCATTCATCCACTACTCACGAGGCCATGGATTTGAACCCTCAATTTAGGCGAGACCCAGGCGCGGAAAATCTGTGCTTCAGTTAGATTTGGGCCGAAAACAGAAACAGCATGTGCAGACGTGGCAGATGAGCCACGAAGCTACTTAGAATGAATGGAAATTTTGAAGTTTGCCTCAGTTACCTGTCCAATTTACCGTCTCAAGTGGATTTCGTCAAATGAACCCTTGTTAGACGTTCCACTACTGTCTGTGTTTGGTCAGTTTCATAATGTTAGACTCGTGCTTGTTCCTGTTTGTCACATGACAACCAGCATCTCATGGTGTTGACGGTGGATACGTTAAGAGGTTGCTACGGTGATTATAATGAACTTAAAAGGACCAACATTAGTTCATAATTAAACTCGATGATCCAACTGTGTGCATGTGTTACTCAATTCTACATTTTTTGCAAGAATTAAGCTAGTCGACCGTTAACCTGGCTGTATTCAATACACTACCTGTCGTCTTGGTTAGCAATTCCGCGAGCGACCAACTTCAGTGAATGTGGTTACGTGGCAAGATGACTTGCCTGTTTTGATGTGATCTGCCGATAAGTCGTAACTATGTACTTCCTTCTAATCTAACGGTCGCGGTATGCCAACCACACGATTGCTGGTTCGAGTCCCAGTTACGGGAGGAGAGGGTAAAACTGTTGTGATCGAAGCAGTTTCCGTGACATCATGTCATATGATTTGTCCCTTTTATTAATTCACACGCTATCAGCAAACGCTTTGACTCATGATGATGAAGAAAAGCAATTTCTATGGCATGGTTGCAACGAAAAGCTTGATTTCACAGTTCAGACAATCGAGTAAACAGAGTGGTTTTAAGCAATAACTAAAAAGAATAATTGCACAGATTTCTAAAAAGACAGTACTAATTAGATGCTTAACAGTAACCAAATCTTTTGATGAAATCTGTCTGATAGGCCACATGATTTGGTTAAAATAGATTAAAAGACTCAACGGATTAAACGTACGTGCTTCAAAAATGTTTTCGCGCATGATGTATAATAGCATGAAATCAACCAGTTTCTTTATAATCTCCATTTGATCGCAAATGTCACGAAAATGACTGAGCGGAAGCAGCCTAACCGTATGCTAAGACTGGATTGCAGTAACAGGGTGAGGTACGTCTCAAGGGTCATCAGTAAAAAGAATCAATCGTGTAATTTGAATAAACAAACAAGCTTCAACCAAGTCACAAGGAAAATTTCGTCTCACTGCATAAAACGTATCCTTCTAAGTAGAATTTGACCTTTTGTTATACTTAGCTTAGACATGAAATATTAAATTAATTAGGCGACAGGTAATTTCAAACATGAATCCGTAGCATAACACTTTGAGTTCAGAAGACTCTAGTCAGTATTCGTAACTCATGCGCATTTCAATTGCTTTTCAGCTTTCACGAAGTTTCCATTAAATTTTCGCCACAATAATGTTCGTTTCACTTGTTCATACATTCAATATTCTTTGTATTTTTTCAGTCTGTAGCAACAGAAAGTAGACGATTGATCAAAGAAGGTGAACTTCGCCTGGTTACCGTATATCGACATGCCGGAAGTGCGTTTCAACGCAAACTGTCAGGAATCATGCGACAGAAAATCGTCAACGCCAGTCTATTCTTATTCAATGACCTCTTGGTGATTGCTAAGAAACGCAGGTAAGTACCAAAGTGAACACAGAGCTGGTGGACTTAAATCCATATACTGAATTGTGTTGAGTGAGTCAAATTGGAATTAGTATTTCCTTGAGATAGGTCACTTTGTGGTTGGTGTATAATTGAACCATGTTTCCGCGAGTTAATCAGTGTCGAAGGAATTCTTCAATTGAACAAATTGGAAAAATGTTAGTGGAAGAACGTAAAACTTTGTTGTGTGTGCAGCTATTCTTTAGAACTCCATTTGTTACTGTAACGAAATCAAGTTAAGTAGTATATAGCTTGTAAGTAAGACAAAAACTACAGAGAATGTCATTTTTATAACCAGAGCCATAGTGAATGAGATTTCAATGGAGGTTTTCAGGCAAAGTGCTATGAGACAGGTAGGCAGGATTATCTCAGGAGACCAAATAAACGTGTGTAGTCGCGTAACGTTTGGTAAGAATGCTAACAGGTAGTTTTAAATGTGCTGGGAAAAAATTACAGTTACAATTCACCAAACGGAACATCTCAGACTTCGAATAAAAACCGGTTTTCCAACAGTGTTTAAACTGAGGACGGAGTGGACTCAATAGCCATCTGTTTCTCTGTGCATAGCACCGGATTTGTCTGTCAAGTATTGGCGGTGGCTGAAAACTTCGAATATTTGTTTGCTCTCAGGCTACAGGCGATATAAACTACGCTGACACTACAGGCTCTTTGATCCGTCTAATGCAAGTGGTTTGGGATGGCACTTCCAATAATCCAAGTCCTGGATGTGGACGGCAATTTGTGAATGGGTCCACTGATTCTCTCTCGTAGTATCAGAGATACGTGACCAGTGTCTTTGTTTTAATAAGAACTATCAAAGTCATAAAATAATTTTAAGCTGGCTTTAAAGACGACCGGGTTCTTCCCCGATGGGATCGATCGCTGCGTAAAGTGCTCAGCCAGCACAGCTGTCACAGCGTCTTCGAACCATCTGGCTGGTGAGATAAACCTGTTAAGATGAACCCAACATGTCTTCTACCTTAACTTTCAGACCAAAATAGACGTCTTTCAGCCCAACAGTTATTAGAAGGTTCCCAGTGCAACATATTTCGCTAAACTCTTGACAAAACTAGACGAATACCCGTTAACTTCCAATGCGGTCTGGCGTAACTGTTCTTCCTCAAGGTTGTAAACTGTAGCAATCTTGTTTGTCTTAATAAACAGGGCACTCAAGAGACCGCAGTCATAAGGAACTGAGGCAAACATCCTATGTTACAGGCATTTACAAGTCAAGTTTCCTTGTGTGGACGCCCTTAAAAAGAGAGTTACTTGTACTTCTGTGCAGCAAAACAACTAGGAATGCGACGTAGTTGTTACTTTCACCGTGAATCTGATGTTCCCATACAAAAAGTTTAGTCAGTCACTAAGTTGCTCCACATGTTCTTCTGAGTGAAAGATGAAAATTTTTTCCACATGCCCTGTCTAAAATCCCATCTCTGGATTTGCCACATACAGCTTATTGCTTGGCATAGTGAATGTAGGCATCATGTAATACAGATCCTAACGGGCTACCTGATGTAATTCTATCAGTAGTATTTCACCCCACAGAATATATGCACTACCTGTTTCGTATTATATCATCTGAGAGCCTGTTCTACATCTTCGACTATTCTGATCTCTACTTTTACTTTTATATTTCTCGCCACTATTGTCTTTCTTGCCAGCTACTTGTTGATTAACCACGTTGTTGTAGCAGACTCGGCAGTAAATAGGTATCCGTGTACAGAACATCTTATGTCTTACTGTTGATCCTTTCTAGTCAGCTTCCTTTTGGTAGAATCACATCTTACGGATTTGACATCTTTCAATCCGTGACATTCAAGCGTCTCGAAGTTTGCCGTTGTTTCGAGAAAATTGAGTGAACAGGAATCCAGGTCCACTCCAATTATGAAAGCTGAATGAGGATTAGGGACGTATGGATGATGAGATGAATGAAACCAATCGGACAGGACTGGACGAATGACAGAAAGACGCATTTCAACATGTATAAATATATTTCGACTATGTGGAGGTACTGTTGTGAACGTCAGATTCACGCTGGCACAGTATGCCGTGTGCCACGATATACAAGGGGCTGAAGTGTAACAACATTGATGTTAATGGCAAAATCTTCCATCCATCATATGCATCTGGATGTAGCCAATCTGGTTTGCTCGATTTAGTCTATCAGAAACATCTCTTCTCAGTAAACTAGTAGACACCTAGCTCGTTTCTGCATGGCAGCTCAGGGGATGTTTACACTGGATGGCACATATCTTTTCGAAACAAATCTGCAAACTTACGTCAGTAAGATACAGTCATAGACAGGCAAGACGAGATTAAACGTCCACTGAATATTAAGATCTGGATCTACTGCAGTCAGTACTCCGATGAGTTCACGTAAACTCGTTATAGTCAATACAAGATAAAGTGGCTAGGTCCGGTGTTTGTCTTTTGGTTCTATCAGCTTTCGTCAAATGTAATGACGGTAATAGATGGCAGTGCTCCACAGGTGTACTGTTCATTGGAGGACTTTGTCACAAATTTGTACCTGCTCCATCCACTATTTTAATCTCACACTTGAGGGTTAATTTTGGCATATTCATGCACCTTGCACACTGCAATGTTTTATGGTGCGGATTTTCCAAGGCTTTCTTCTTCCCCCCAGCTATGCTAACCGAAAAGGGAAAACAACAAAAGACCTGGCGAAAACATTTACATTAATTTCGGACATAAAATCACGAACTTCCACTCTTAAGTCTGTTCATCAACTCTTCACCTTCTCAACGTGAACCAATACACTTAAGTGAAGAAAGAAATAAAACTCGACGCAAGTTATCAAAGTATAAATGAGAGGAAAGGTGATTTGTTACAGTTAACTGTAAAGCAATTTTAAACAACCGAATGACGAAACACTAAAATGTAATGCACATCAACAAGCAGCGGTCAACCAGAAGTTTTAAGCGAACAAGGTAGAATGGAACAGGCGCAATCTGACTGTAGTCTCTTTCAGTAAGACCCTGTGGCCCACCGCCACTCCTACCGCTGGTGAATTTTGGTTGAAACGAAAATAAACATCGGGCTTTATCGAAACATTGTGTGGTACCATGAAAATGATAGTAGACTACCTCAGTTCGGTAGGCGTTAATTGTTTACCTTCTGCGTAAAATCCCACGCTTTGGATCTGTAGATTATTCAAGAAAGTGTGCGCCACCTTGTGTGAGTTTTCGCAGCGTAGATAAGGCTGAACACCCTGAGAGAGACCATTTAAACAGTGGTTGTTAAAAGCACTTTACTTCAGTGTTTTACAGCTATTGATCAGCGAGCGTTTGTAGCAAAATTATCTGTAACCATACCAATGCATCACAAGCACGTGGGGAGTGGATCAATCAGAATTCACTCAGGTGAAAAGTGTCTAGTAGTAAGTTGTCATTGTCCACAAAATGAAGGATAATTGACAGGAATGATTTTGGCCAGTATAGTCCTTAACGGTTAATAGTTGTAGGAGTGGTTCAGCAATTCTGTGTTGTATGACTTGTGTACCTCAACGTCTTTTATTTGTAACTCTACAGTGCCTATTCGTGAGACAGTAGACCAGAGGCATGCAAACCACTGTCAAACGAAGTTTTCAGTGGTACAGTTCACAGTGTCAATTTGTGAACATTTTCGAGTAGTGATGTCAATTTCTGTATCGGTAATAAAGAGTAGTTCATCTCCTTTCTATTTAGGGCTGCTTAGCTATGCATTAATATTTCCTTACTCCACTAACGTTTTCTTTTAACACTGCCACTTCAGCAAAAATTGTCAATTCCCCAAATTCCTTGTGACCAGGTAAATCGATAGTCGATGGGGCTTGAGGCTATCATGCTTTTTAGAAATTATATCAACGTATTGCTTGTTGTTCGGCCAATCACATGCGTAGTGCAAGTGTCCAACGTAGATGACCTCATATATTGCATGCTGCTGTAAAACGTGTGTTCAGTCAGCCTGTTCAGCCTTGTTGTGTGCATGCTGCATTGATGCAGAGAAATAGTATTCGTTCATGTGTGTGGGTGACCAGATTATGATAGACTGCATGGTAAAACGTGCTGTTGCTGAGAGTGTTAGTTTTTGTACAAAAGTCTCTTATAGCGCTATTAACTGGTTTGACTTCTGCTTATTTGTATGCCATTAGGGGTGATGATATCTCAGAGGTTTAGGCTGACAGCGGTGAATCAAAAGGAGAATGGCGTTATCATCTAGGTCTGAGAGTTCTTCTGAAAACTTTGCTCTTTTCTATCGTTCCTATTTGGTGTGAGTCTTAGTTTTAATCTCTTCTCTGGTTAACTAACGTTACATGCATTCCTATCTCCAATACATACTCTGTTGTAGCAATAATCGGATAATGGTTGACGACAGCTGTCAGCTTACCGATGTCCAAGTGGAGGTATGTGGAACCTCCGCGAATGTACGTATACTCCGATATTATCCAGAGATGACAAATGACGGGCAACAGCATCCCCCTCCGTCTCCAAGAGAACGTGTACTGGCTAGAAAAACTTCTGCTCCCTGCAGTCCGACAGAGATTAATGGATTTGAGGTCTACCCCTTTCGAATTATCATACAAAGTGATGCTCATCCTCGGAGTGAATATAAGCTGCAGGCCAAAAGTTTGTGAGTAGTTTCTTCTAATTTACTTTGTTTTGGACGTCAGACTAATGACTAGATTATGGACAGTGGCGTTCATTCTATGGATCGTAGGAAGACTAGGTTGTGATTTGGTGCTGCCTACATTTGCGAAACATCGATCACTGACTGTTTGCCTACCTCTGACATACTACATTGATTGCTTACTTTTTTAGTTTTCGAAGGCATAATGCCAGCATAGTATTAGTGGATGTTGTATGACATGTAAACTTTGGCATCTGTTTATTACATTATCGAAAGATAGAGCTTTCATCCGCCTATAAAACTAACAATGTGGGTGTACCCATTTGGGATGTACATTGTAAACTGTTGTATGGTCAAGTTGTTAGCTGTTTATGCCTGCTCCGTTATTTTGTCTCAAATTGTAACCAGTCTAGAATGCTCAGAGAGACATTTGTGTATCAACAGTTGACTTCGTAATATCAGTATTTCGCTGTCTGAGAGGTAGCATTCGCCTTGACCTTTGTCAGTTTGTTTCCGTGATTCGATCATCTCAACCTCAGTATGGTTCAATTCAACCGCTCATTCCTGGTGTACTGTGATTTCATGCTAACAGACTTAGGTCACAGTGAGTCTAATAAACCCACTGAGTAATCTGAGATGATGCTGCTAGTACAGTGGAAGTACGTGCGAAAGTCTACATCAATGACGGTTTTAATCAGTATATTCAGTTAAAACGTAGCCTTTTACACCGAAGAAGGCAGCCAGCTTATGAACGCATTCCTGTTGTGACTTAATCCCGTTTATCTTAGCTTCCATAACTCTAAGCCACCACGTGACCTCTGAGATGTACACAATGTCTAAGTAGTTTTACAACCGACGACTGTTCTCAAGTGAACAGGTGCGTGTACAAGTAGGTTATTTTTTTTACACCGAAACTAACATACGAAATCGACGATTACTGACAAAAGTTACCTGACGTCGTTAGCACGAAATGCTTACGATTCAATAGGCTTAAGCAACACAGTTCACAGAAAGTAGCATTATACACATTATGTGATCTATCTAGGTGGTACCTAGCATTCGTCATGGGAAGAATCATAAGCATACGACAGCCGCGAGCCTCGACTATATTCAGCTACCCCTTCAGCTGTAGAAAAAGCTACTGGTGCGCTCCGAACTCTCTAACCATAAAGTACATACTGCTATGACTTCGTTCCAGATTCCAGAGACGTGTTATTTTGAATACACCAACGCGTATTCTGAAGATCGTGTACAACCGTCGTATTCACATGAACCAAACGAACACAAATGCAAACACTGGCATTACTATGCAAATAAAACATATGCTCTAGTACCTGCAAACGTACAATGTTTAGGCAGGTACTGACAGGTTGCCAATGGTCTGGTAAACCAAAAGTTTAGATGACGGCTCCATTATCAGTTAGCAGTGTCTCGAGCTTTTGGTTTACCAGTTAGCTGGTGGTAGTGGCGCTGATCGGTGGCAAGTGAGATTGCACCAAATCCGTTATCTGAATCGCTAACCAACAACACAGACAACCGGGTGCATACTGTCTCTCAATCCAGCAGTCAATAAATATTCTGTTTGGCGTCACCACACCCCGGCCTCATTAGCAGTCAGTGGATCATGTGCTTGTCTTAATTGATCTTCCCAAAATGCACTTCATGTAATCTCACCATTCAGGTAAGAAAACAAACAAACAAACAACTGGAAGAAACAAGGAATTAAAAACTTGAACATGAACAAACGATGAGATTACCGTCAAGTTTTGTGTACGTTTTACTCCGAAACCTATCCCTTTTCTGGAACTGATTGGGGATCACTTTTGACAACGGTAAAGACAGTGAGTTGGTTGCGTTCTGCAGGCGAGGATAACTAGCATTAGTTTGTCCGTTGCTCTTCGGCCTCATTTTATCTACCCACGCCTGCTTGACAAATACCTGATAATCTTCGACGAGGAGACTTCGGCAGAACTACTTCAGTCAGCCCGTCGTTCTCTCGGAGACAGTGCATCACACCAAAACGATGTGAACATCCTAGAAACAAGGTACGAATCGCAGTCGGGTGTAAGAGAAACAATAGACAATGTTAAGTGTACGGAGAGTTAAAACGATACAATCTTTAAGATACTAGAATATGTTTTTGGAATAGCGGTGCGCGAACCGCATTTCCCTGAAATATACCGTCCTCAGCAGCAATGACAACGCTCAGAGAAAAAGGGCTACTCTACGAAGTTCATCGAAGGTCATAACAATGTGTGTAGAGATAATGCATCTATACAGGCAGCTCAACCGAAGGATATAATCCTATCTCTTAATTCCAAAGCGCCTACTTCACGAAAGTTATTATGCCTAAACTAAATTCTGCTTTAACTCGTAGGTATGCGACTGCGCAGGTGAGCTTAGTTCAAACGATTAAAGATCAGTTCTCAACAAATGTGAGCGCAGTTTGTCAGAACATTTTGTCTTCAACATTGTGTACCAGTTACAGTTGTTGTGACGTTGATTTAGACGGAGCAGGTCAACGGCAATCACAGCGAATCGCGGAGCACATTGCAACCAATAGTGTACCATTCTCAACTTGGTATGCCAACTGTTTGAAGCCTTACAACAACGGTTGCTAAACATCTGATGACAACATGTTACAAATTTGAGTCCATTAACTCAATCAAGTTACTGATACCCAACTGAATCAGCCTTCTACGAAACAATGACCATCTGAACTAATCACCCGACGTTGTATGCGCACAAGTGGCCAAGGTAAATTACCTAGCATCCGTGGTCCACAAATTAAGTTACATTTGGTGTGTGTAGGCGTGTCAAGTGTCTGTTTGTTTCCAACCCCTATATAGCTACACTCTGCTTTTACTATGCTAAAAGCTAATGACAATAAACATGTATTCTTTCTGCTTTGAGGAATGGGTTAAAAAGAACCCAGCGGTTCAAGGTAAACAAATGTTAAATCAAACAATAAAAAGAGGATTTCGCGGTCTCAAAACGTTGAGGTATCGAATTGGAAACTACGGTCATTCTACATAAACTTTGGTTGTTGTCTACTTTGAATTACTCAAGTTGAAACGCAAATACGATTTACTGTTCCTGTCGTGTTTTAGATCCGAACGTGAGCGTTGGGTTGATGCTATCTCTCCTATCCAGTACGGAGTAACAGAAGAGCGTCTAATCCGTGGTGAGTTTTATCAGCAGAACACTCTAATACCTTCTTCCTTTTTGGAGATAGACTATTTTTCGGTTCTGGCGCAAACTCGCATTTTATTTGTCTTTAAACACCTCACTTTCATTTGTGGGTATTAACTCATTTGCGATTTAGTTGTGCCGTCTAACTCGGAATCTATGGAGTCCACAAACCAGTCTAAAGGTTCAGAGTACGAACTGAAACTGTGCAGAAACTCAGTCTGCCACGTGCTACTAGATGACATTATAACTTTTACAAAATACGGTAACGTGAGTAGTATTTGTTTGGCGGTCAGAATTCTTTGGTAGCACACGAATGGTTTCAGGTTTGTGGAGTGGCAACAATCACACTATGCAGTATTCATCAATTATTTTAAACAACAATTTACGCAATGTCATCCAAAAGCGGAACAACCGGTGGTGTAAAAATAAGCGACAAAAACGTTAAAACAACTCCAAACAAGTTGGTTGTCAGTTGCAGGGTGCTGTTTGAGTATCAACATCAAACAGCTAACAAATCCATCAATAAGAATATCAAATGTAGATAGCTGTTCAGTGAGCAAATAAAAGTGTTTCGCATGATAAGTTACAAGTAGAAAACTGGCAAACAGATCTTTCAAAATCGAAGACTTTCCGAGCATTCAAATTTCACACTTTCGGACAGACAGAGCCCATAGTGAGAAAACAGTCAATATCAAGTTCAACACATAAATTTGTTGTGGATTTTATAGGACCTAACAAAGATCACCAGACGAAATCAGTGATTGCATGAGTGAGTAGTCCAAGTCTGAGAATAGCAGTGTAAGAAGAAGGGTACATGATTCCCAGAAATGTGAAAACCGCATCAGTGCGACAGAATGAGTCCATGCTACATCAGTGTCATCATCACAGACAGCAATACGTCAGTGAATCACATTAACGCCTAACTGCCACACAGCCACGAAGAAGAGGCAAAAGTAAACAATGTATAGGAAGAGAGAAGATAAAAGGAGGGGACGGGAGGAAACTTTACCAAAAACAGCTACGTCTGTATTCAAACATACAACATCAAGTTGCCTACACCTTGAAAACAAACAACCCAGCTGTAAGTGAAAGTAAAGCGTCATCAACAAGACAGCTTCCTCACGGCTTTCACTGCTCCGCGTCACTAAGTGTACTCACTTCACACACAACTCGGACAAACAACGATAACATTCACGCCACTGGGTTCGGTTAGCCGCCATCTCACCTGACGTTTCAAGCCATCGACGCTGTGAGTCGCAAGGGCTCCAACCCGGGAGACGAACCCGATCTACAATGACCGACCCCTTCGTGAACGATTTCATTTGTCTACGCCAGATCATCACTTGTCCAGCTGGCACCTTACGCCAGTCGGCCGTGGCGTCGGCAAACAGTGGTCGATGTGGCAAACGACTAGCTGACATCCTTAGTATATGACCCAACCACCTAAGTCTGTGCAAGTGTAACGACTGAACGAAATAACTCGTTTGACAATCAGTGCCAAACACCCGCTTCCTAACCTCATCGTTGCTTACTCGTTGGTGCCACCTGATGTGGGCGATTGAACGTAAACATCGGTGATCAAACACTCGAAGACAGTTCACGCCCTCTACTCTGAGCTGCCAGGTTTCGCTGCCGTAAAGCAATACAGTCCACACTATCGTCCGATATACGCGACCCTTAAGTTTAGGGGCAATACCTCTCTGTCGCCATAGGTGCCTTAGATCAGCGAACAGTGCCTTAACCTTGGGAATACGCGTCCCTATTTCATTCACTGCACCTTCAACGCCGCTACTGATAAAGCTTCCCAGGTATACAAATCGGTCAGTACCCTCTATGGCTTCATCATCTAACATGAAATCTACGTAATCACAGCAATCTTGCAGAAGCACTTTTCATTTTGAGATTGCAAAGCGCATTCCGAAATACTTAGCAGAACGCAAAATAGCGTTTAGCGTTGTCTGTGTTGCTTGAAAGTTGTCAAACAGCAACATCTCGTCGCCAGCATAGTCAAGATCAGTCAGCCTTCCACCAGGTAGGAGGTCCACACCGGCATCACTTGGGTGCCGCAGACATTCCTCCATAACTTCGTCTCTGACGAAATTGAACAAAAATAATGAAAGCGGGCAGCCTTGGTGAACGTCATTGCCTGTGCTGAAACTGTCAGATAGCTGACCGTAAACCCCAACCTGAGCAGAAGTATGAGAATAAGACGCTGACAGTATGTTCACTTACTTAGTCGATACACCCTTGCGTTTAAGTGATTGTTGCCGACGATACACATGGCGCTGCTGCAGAATTCGACAAAGAGTAAACATGTGATCTATACATCCCCGGCCAGAACGAAACCCTGCCTATTCTTCCCTAATGTTTAACTCGCGAACTGCAGTGAGTCGACGAAGTATAATGGATGTCAGTACCCTAGAAATGACTGAGGTCAATCTAATTCCCCTATGATCTTTACAGAAGCCTGGTACTACAGCCTGCACTGTGGATGATCGATTGAATAGCAGCTTTATGATATTCGGTCCCATACTTTTTGATCTTGTCGATTCAAGTCCGCCAGCCTCAGCAGTTATCCACTTTCTTGAAGCCCAGTATCACAGCTTTGTCGTGAGGAGCCTTGATCATGCTGGGCATGCAAAACGAGATTATCCCTGATACTCATAATATCTCGTCGACGTGAAGTTGTCTTTTCGTCAAGTCTTTAAGTTTGTGTTTATGTCCAATACTGCACATGTCATGTGTGATCCAGCACTCATGAAGAGTGTAAGCCTTCTGTTTGACCTGATTCTCCATGGCACAGAATTGAGAGATCATTCCGGCCACATCGTTAATTCCTTACCCCAATCCGTTGGAGGCCGCAGCGGGGCTGGACGACGCGAATTAAGACCCTGGGAAAAACACGTTCTGGATGAAGTAGCTAACGATTGAAGAGTTCAGATTGGATAATTCATGAAGACCGCGACCTTCCACTACATCATAGAGTATATCCATCTGTGCCGTAAGAACTTCTTTCCTGTTCACCAGTACCACACCCTGAACTCGAACCGGGACATTGGTATCTATCATGATAAGGCCGGATGAATCAACTTTTGGCACGTTCTTCAGACGTAGACATTAACTGCAGAACACTCGCTCCACTCGTGATTTATTTGAAACGGGTATGATGGCAGATAACCTTGGAGTGTAAAGACCGTCCTGACTAACTAGCTGGCTTATCGTTTGCCTAACTATAGTCCATACCTTTGGGTGTATCGCGATGAATCCAACTCAGAATCAGCAAGTGGTTCCTCTCGGACATCAAATGCTGTTTCAGCAAGTCTGAATCCTGCTTCGGCTTTACATGCTCTTTGATGATTTCATCCAATATCGTACCAAGTTTCCGGCAGTGATTGGTGAAGACTTTACCTCTCCAAGTGAATAGGATATCCAGACAGACAACAGTGTTGTAGACGCTCAATGGGCGGACTGACTAGGTTCCTTAACAATAGCTCTCATTATGTGCCTATGGTCACTACAAGAGGCCATCAACTTCGCTTTTCAAACCCCTATTCTTGATCCAAATGGCTCCAAAGTAATGCATATGGCTGTGAGCTTTTCCGAAAGATGCGTCTGATTCTCTGGTAGATCATCATTCTAAACAAAACCGCTTACCACAGCGTCATGGAACAGGAAGCCAAGCCCCGCTCGCGGTAAAGCTAGCACTTAATCCATTACCACGATGAACAGCAGGAGTACTAATGGGTCACCCCGGCGATCATCCTTCTGGAACCGGAGAACAGAGTATTCGTACATGGCGAACGCGACGCGATAAGAATCAATAATGCTTTGCGTTAAAGGCACAGAGGCACCGTAAGTCTGTGCCAACCTGGTGATTGGGTTTTCCGAATTAGTATCACATGCCACAATCACACATAGACTGGAAGAAGTTCAAATTTGGTTTCACATTGATGCATGCAGCAGTGAGGTCACCGTGAAGTAACCAACACAGTGTGGGGATTCAATTCAGAGAGCAGACAAATGCAACTGAGTGTTCCAACATTCAGCTAATATTTTATGGAAACCACGTGTCAACATTGAAAGGTTCTCAGATTGCTCGGAGGTTTTTTTTACTTTGGAGGCAAGATGCGAGAACAGCACAGGTGTACTGGACATCACTTATTCAGCAGGATGAGTTTGAAATACCCAACTAGAACATCAGCACTCATGAACTTCAGGCCGTTCGACAACAGATTGTCCAAACCAGTAGTGATGTTTTACACGCAGTGCATGGTGAGATCGGGTCGATTAGAAATCAGTATAGAAGCAAAATCGCGAGAGGTGGTGGACGAGTCGTTAGTACCTCGGACTACAGCTTCTTGCGGTTATTCTGGAGGTCCCAGTTTGTCTTACAGGCAACTCTTCAGTTTCCAATAAAAACCATAAAACCAGCATCGTTATTCCCGTGGTGGTACAGTGTTTGAAAATTTGTGTAGTTGGTTTTCCGTATCGATTTATTGGATGTGTACGATCTCGCTGCAACACTATTATGTCACCGAGTGACAACCAGCCAGTTATGCGGAAAGGCTTGTCAGGCATACATATTCAACAGTGATTTTGCTTGTTTCATGTTGGAAATGATTTCAAGAAGATCACGGGCGATTGCTAACAGTTCGTCTCTGTGCGAAGGGTCTCGCTTTTAGGCTAGGATTGGATTACCGCAGTTTGGACCAAACCTGCAAACCACTCAGAATATCCTACTGGTTGAGACTCGACATCCAATATCGTAATTACCTGCAAAACGATGGTTGCGTTCAGAGTAGCAGCAATGCTTTCCCGCCATTTGACTGCACATAAGCGCGTCTGGATATTTTCCAACTAACGACCTGCGAAATACGACAAAACCCGGCGATCGAGCAGGGTACAATAGGGTTAATTCACGTGCAAATTCGAAAAGAAAAACCAACTCCCGCAGAAATGGATTAGCTCCTACGGCTTTCGTGCATCTGAATTTCTCTCAGTTGCATTCAGTGGGATGCACATGTAGTCTGTTTGCTGAAGTCAATTTGGACGCAGCATTGCGTTCACAGCCGGTTTAGTGTAATGCTGAGTATCTGTTTTCTTTTCTACCGTATCTTTGCATCGATGTCTGTGAAAATCTGTAAACATACTGGCATTCGATTCACACATCCGGGCACATTCTATATGAAATTATTCCGTGTAGTCTTTCTGTGTAGTGGTGGATGTCGGTTGGCATGCGTCGGCGGAACTTGATAATCGGTCGTAACCTGTACGCTGAAACCAGATCGAGTGGTTGAATAAACGTGGAGTTGTTGAATGCTTTGTCAGACAAGGAAGAGTGCAGAGACCCCCCACTGGGCACCAGAAAGAGATGGTTCAGCATGCCCGCTACTACTACTACTATCATTATCACCATGCTTTATGAAACTTTCTTTTGCCTCAAAATTTGACTGAATCCACTAAGCTGGGTGACACCAACGATAACCGTTTGTCAGTAATCAGTTTATTCAGGATATACCGTTAACCATCATACATTACGTGCCATACGTTTCACTCTATTCGATGTACACATCACACGTTAACGCCGCAAACATGCTGCTTTTTATTTTAGACTGTCCACAAGTATTAATCACACGGTCGTACTCAGCGATCGAAGGTGATGAACTAGAATTGAAGGAAGGTGACGCAGTCACACTGCTGGTCTCACTCAGTGATGGTAAGTGATCCTACACATGTGTGTACCATGACAGTAGAGCAGAGGCCAATTACTCACTCACCTCAAGATAACGCTAACAAGTAGCTTCGAACGGTCAAAAGCTTCCTGAAAATGACCAGCTACATCTTTGATATATCACAGACATAGCTTTAGTCTCACAACTCTCATCTATGGTTTCACCAGAACATTTGATCTGAGGAAAATTAATGTGTTCTGTAGGTCTGACAAGCGAGTTTTGCACAATTTAGCAGAAAGATTACGTAAGTACCACCACGTAGTCCTTCCTTGTGTTTAAGACAACTCAACATCTGCAAAGTGCAACCAGCTTAATAAACATGTACGCAGGTTGGGTAACGTAGTCCGTGCAGTAGCAGCATTTTGCATATTGTTTGCTGTTTCCTGCATCCGTTAGTGCTGGAAAAAATCGGAATGTTGTTCAGCAATGGTGTAATACTGAGCTACGAAAACACTGGTCTCTCCGTCAAGTTGGATTTAAATGTGCCACTTGCTTGGCTGGATACCAGCTAACAATTTATACCAACATCTGAATGGACGCAGCAGGCGATCACTCGAATTTTGTTACTAGTGTTTTTCAGTCTGTTGTAGAGTTGAGGCGATTGAGCCATGGAAGAAGTATTTACATTAACCGTCAGATTTGATCACTGGCGAATAGTTTCTGGTAGGGTACGCAACCGATTATTTTCCTAGTGAAACTGGATAGCAATGTGCCAGAGGATGCCACCGTAAAGTTATGTTTAGCCTGTCCACTTGAGCGAAACTGAATGCAACCACTTATCGTTTTGTCAGGCAGTTATTCCGTTGTTCTAGACAAGCAAATCATTGTAATATTTATGGGCGTAGGATCTGAAGCCAATGTTATCATATTGTCGATTACTCACCACAAACACCGTAGTATGCACCGATATAGATAAGTTTGATTTGGCTCTAAAAAAAACATCGGTTGGACAATAGGAATGCAGTTTTCCAGCAACAGTACAGTGGGAACGCCTTATTCAAACAGTAAACTTAAGGCACGGTCATTAAGTCTGTACTCAGTAAAGATGGCAGTCGAGTTTTGATGTGAAGAACTGAGAATTCTCATTTGCACAACCAATCCGTTTATTTGGGAAGAAAAGGAAAAACAACTTCATTTTTAACAAGAAGTTATTGAACACGAGAGTGAGAATTAACCGAAGTATTCGTATAAGGATAAAACGAGTGAACGACATACGAATTATGCTACACTGCAAGATCAGAGTAACATTTATATCTCTTAGCTTATTGTATCGTTTTGCATCATCGGTCTTTTGATACATACGAAGCTCTGTTCAAAAATGTTTTAACTAGCTTGTAGGTCTCTCACGGGGCTATTTTGCCTAACAAATAACCTCCACTAGCACTCACGGAGCATTCGCTTCAAGACCTACACGATGGTTATCAAAACATCCAACTCGGCGTCTAGTTGGAAGTAAGTTGGTTGGTATACAAAAGATTCACACGGCTGTGAATGTTGAACAAAGATCCGTAGTTCAGTTCTTTTGATAACGTTTCGGTAACAATTTACAGGACGAAAATAATTCTTGCCATAGTGATTAATTTGCTAAGTATGGGATACCTAGCAGAATGTTTGGTTGAATTATTGTATACAGTTGTCGGATCCCATTTACCTGAGTAGTGTTCTGGTTGCTCTGTCGCCAAGAGAAGACAGTGACTGTATTACTAACAGAAATTGATGGCCCGCGATTAGTGTATTTGAGTCTAAGTGAGGTTATGGAATTTATCTGTGAAAATTTGATCTTGTTTGCCATAGCGAGGTGATGTGTAAACTTTCACTGTTAGGAAGCTTCGTTTGCAACCGTCTTTATTTTGGCCGCTGATCACTATCAACGCCTGTTGATGTTTTGTAGAAAGCACATGGTTCAATGGGAATTCTCAATTTGCTCATTTAGTTGCACTAGCTGCTTCTCACTGACAATCTGAAAGTCACTGCAATACCGATCTGTTCAACAGTGCCATGTTTTTAATGTCAACTTCAAACTTTCTCTGTAAACAGGCATGGTGAGAAGTGACTAACCGACTACCCCTAAGAAACCGTATTGTGAATAAAATGAATCGATATGTTAGTTGTCACCTGGCCAACCAAGCCACTTATTCAGTTCGCTCGTGTTTTGACGCTTCAGTGTTTCCAAGGTTTTCTAACGTGCGTTTGAGTTATCTGCCGATTCTCGCGGTAGTATTCTGGCGAAGATTTGGCTTTTCTTTCGATGAGCTACCGTGCATCATTTGACTTTGCTGTAGCAGTTAGTTACTAACAAACGTTTCTACTACTAAGACCACTAGGGTGTGTGAATTGCTCTTTGCTGAATTTTATACCATACGCACAGAGTCTACGCTGAGACAGCGCTGCTGCTAAACTCTGATCTAGTGTCTGTAAATTTGTCTGAAATCGATGCGGTCTACATTTTCTAGCATGTAACTTCATAAATGTAAGGTTTTCGTTTATATGACTGAATGATGCTCAATGACCTGTCGCGTTCAAGCTCTTTTTGGTACAGCGTATATGGCTCCCTTTCCAGCATTCCGTTTAACTGCAAGAAATAAGCGCACATAAACTGCAGATACCACTAAAGTTTCTACCTTTCTACAGATTTGAAAAGTCGTGAAGATTATGTATGAATGGCTAAAAGTATTGAGGCACTTTACATCATTGATTATGTCTGAAATCTTTTAGGGAACTTCCCACAGCGACCGTGAGAAATACGATGTGGTGAGTGACTTTACTTTCAGTGGATGGTTTTTACCCCACGAGCTGAACGAATAGCTTAAGTCACATTGACAAAAACATCAGAATCAGATGTATCTCTGTGAATCCGATTGATTAGTTTAACCTTTAAATAAGTTAGGTTGTGTTCGCACACTCCTTTCAGCCATGTGGCATTAACAAATGATTCCACAATGATAGAAGATGTAGTAGACGAATAAGTAGTTTCCAAGACTGGACCCTTTATGTAAGCATACGCAATCGCTATGCTAGGATTGATTTGAAGTCAACACACAGTTAAAAGTTTAATGAGTTGTCACCAGTTGACAGCCACCCGAAGGATGATTCAGCTAAATCACCCAATCTAGCAAACCACATTGATTTCCAAGTTGTAGGATATCGGCACCAAATTTGGTGCGAATGTAGTCAAACAGTTTGGGCGTCTTGTTTAACATGTTACTGATAAATGGATTGAAAATGAAACAACATTACGAGCAAGTTGTAATACTCTACGTTTCAATCACCTCGGGTGGCCTTCCTCAAGAGTGTTGTATTTGAAATCACATTCCAGAGGAAGGCTACGCGAGATGGTTGAAACGTAGAGTATTACAACTTGCTCGTAACGTTGTGTCATTCTCAATTCATTTATCAATACATTGATTTTCCTTCCGCTGTACATGGTGCAGTCAATGCTTCTTGATATTACATAAACAGCTTCCATGCTGGCAATTTTGTCCACTATGCAAATGATGAGAAACTCTTGTCTAAATGGAATAAATCCGCTGATATACTGTACTGACAAAATCTAGTTTATTTTCTGCATACTGAACGCTTAACTGATCTAACGGCACCGCTACATATGATCACACCTAGAAAACTCGGTGAACATTACAAAACATTTTACGTCATAAACAGTATGTTTGGCTGAGCTGAGTTGAGATTCGGTAAAATTTGCAGTTTGATTAATTGCGCCCAAAAGATTATACATACACTGATTATGTTCACTTAATTTACGTTGAATAACTCTTAGCTTACTTTTTTAAGTATCAACCTTTGGAAATTCACAAATGTCAGTTTCAAAAAAGACCATACTGCTATCACATACTCTGATGATATATTTCATTAGGTAACTTAAGCTGTATGTGCACTCCTTAAACAACCGCTAATATTAAACCTGATTGTCTATATTAGTGTGCTCGATGTAAATATACAGAGAGTCTGTAGGTTTGTCCACTGGATCACCAGGAAACACAGAAGATTAATTTATAGAACTCAGGTTATTTCCGTATGCATTTGATCACATTTGAGGATAGTATATGTGCTGCTCAAGGTAACATTCTCTATTTATTGGACTTCTCCACAGAACGGACATTTTGAATATCAGAGCTCCTTCCCACTGAAAACTTAGTCAGTTTCTTTTTACAACCGAAATTTGTCTTATTTCCTAGCAGCAAACGCTTCAGAGCAAAGATGCAATCTGTTGAAAATCGCGGCTTCCCGGAAGGAAAGCAAAAACTAGTCTTCGTGGCACAAAGCAAATCTCGATTTACTGAGTTTCTATTGGTTATTTTATAGACAAGACGTATCAGTAAAATGAAGAAATACAATTGGTGCTGTCGCTTCAGCTTTCCCATTGGTCGGCTCCACCTCGCTAGTAGCTCGTTTGTTTTAACAAGTGACGCACTTAAACAACTTGTTTTAACCCGACGGTCGTTATAACAAAATCCGACGCTGGAGCAGCGTGCTGTCCTGATTGGTTCCCACGCTGACATACCCGTCTGCTCGTCTTGACGACACTGATTAGCCGTAGTCTTCCGCGAATCTCTGGTTGACTTTGTAACGATGCGTTTGTCCAATCCAAATCCTTTCCACAATCTTCCTCACCCTTTGCTTAATTGGTAAAACTAATAATGGATTGTCTGTGCTAGTTCAGCAGTGTACACAGTTGGCATACAACCCAACGGCATAACAACAGTACACTTGCCTGTCTGTCCCTCGATCTCTGGTGCTGCACATCACGTTTTGCACTAGAATGATTTACGGATCGAGTCCTACTAGTGGCTTACGTCCATCTCCGTTTTGTCTTTCTTATTTACGTTATGAAACCAAAACGTGTATTAGAATAATGTTGTGTAATTGCGAACGAAACCATCTGTCACTGAGGTGCGCGTTAACATCTTACTGCAAACCAAAAAGAAGGAATCAATGTGATCAGCTGTAAATTCGCTAAAGCTCTTGAAATTAAGGGTTTCGCAGCCACCATAATAGTCAGTAAGAAAGAAGAGGGCAAAATCTAAGAGTGGTGTCGAAATCGTCTCGAAGTTTCTACCAGCAGCTGAATAAGAAATCGTAAGAATCATTTCTTTGGGTAAGTATAATAGCATTTTCATTCCTGCTAGACCGCTCTACTAAGGAACTATAGAGTGAACAATTATTAGTAAGGATGAATATCTCCCTAACCTTCACCGATATTACCTAAGGTTCAATCTTCGAACGGTCATCTCTTTAACAAATTATGCAAGTTAAGCTGATTAATTTCCAGTTCATTTATTTGTCTCGACGACAGGGTGACAAACACGAATAAGCTGTTATGTCACGTTGTACGAGAGAAATTTGACTTGGAAGTGTCCCTGACCACTTGCGAATGATAGGAATCTTAATTACTAATTTTTGTGACCCGGTCACTTTTCATAATGCGTACCTCCGCACATAGTAGAAAGTTTTCCTACCCTCCGACTGTGAAGAGGAAATTTTCCGCTCGCCTTGTGTCGCTTCTTCTGTTTGAGGTATTCACATTTCCGTAACATTACTCCTAATGAACCCTGTGGACTATTTTTGTAATCAATCTCCACAGAACAAAAGCTGATGGTTTTTTATTAGCCCCGTAAAGTTTTATGTCTATTCATTTGCTTACCAATGGCTAGGGTTCTCTTATCATAATATGGTGCAACTAATCCAATATTGGATCTGCGTAAAACTATCGTTTTTGGCATACCTTCCTTTCTATAACTTGAAATGGCCCACAACAATATTTTCCCTACCTCAGTAACTAGCGGACGACACGTAAGATGAAAGAAATAGCTATAGGGGACAGCTTATCTTGTATTAACTGAAACGGTCATTCAGTCGACGAAAAGCATAGTAGCATAAGCTAAGAGTACTATATGCGGCAATAAGAATCCTGTTGATAATGTGCCAGACTTACCTGTTATAACCATATCAACTATACGGAAGCAGAACACGAGGCTTGAGAGCACCCACCAGATTTCTACCTCTCGTTACGTGATCAAGAATTATGCGAAATGTTAACCGAGAATGTGACCATTCTGATATTCAGCCAATCAGAAAGCAGAAACTCAGTTATCCAATTTGGCCTGATCACTAGCAGCTGGTAGATGAACAAATGTAAACGTGTGATTGGGTGAAAGTGCGTCGACTGTCTGAAACGACGGTAACTCCTCCACAAACCCTTTTTAATAAAAGCAAGGTAATAAGATACCACCAAAATACTTTCCGGGGCCAACGATTAAACGATTGTTGGAGTGATGAATACGATTAGATTAGTGAAGTTCACAAGTATCTGGAATAGCCGGGTTTGTTGACATTGTGGTGGTTTGCATGAAACAAACGTTTGCCAACTTCGTCTGTACACCAACTGTCAGTAAATGCAAGTGTTTGTTTTACGAGCCTGCAAAAGCCAAATGAACCCAGAACTGTAGTTTGCCAGCCTTAAAACATGGGTACATTTCACATGTAACGGACATTTCCCTACAAGTATTTACAAGTTTCAACCAAAGCTCTCATCTGCATGTTAATTCCCAATTAACAAACAAAACTGCGAATCACTGACTTCATGTGACTGATACTAAGATAGCCAAAGTGCATCCGTCTTGACACGTGTTGAAGTGAAACTACCGGAGTCACAATACGATCCGTCGGCATTCAACATCCGTAAATTATGACACGTGAACATTTACTACCGGAAAATTGTTTTGGCCTTTTATCTACCGAATAAATTCGTCAGCTAATCTAGAAATGCTTCATAACTTGCTACGGTATAGGGCTTCCTTTTCTGTCGCATCTATGACAATTTCCACAATTCCTGATAGAATACGAACCAAGTCTGAAAAGGTCTCATGACCGCCCTCATCCATCGATGCTGAAGAAATGACCGTGTCTTTACCAGCCTCTCTTTGCATACAGTAACTAACAGCATCAACAAAAATGTGCGATGATACTGCTCTTGCACTTACGAAGCAAAATTTAAAGCTGTCTTCCTATAGTTATTCTTACTTTCTTATGTGAAGGTGTAATAATGACAACTTACCGGACTGGAATATCGAGTGAACACACTACCGCATCCCAGTTCAATAATTCACTGTATATCAAAAAAAAATACTACTTCAAATCGTTAACTTATACCGGTAGCTTGTGAATAGCTAGATTGTCTCATAAAGAAACTTCCAGTTTCTAAGGCGTTCTGCATCACATTGTTGGTTTGTATGTATGCTGGTCTATGTGAGTCATCCGAGGTTGCTTCTTAAATGAGTGCGATATCAAAAGCCGTATCCATTCACCCGCGTACTTTTGTACCATTCCGTGGAGTTTTCACATACTTTCGGTCACTTGAATTGTACCAGTTGAGTTCATCGTACACAACGAATAATTGAATACCACCGTAAATCAACGTCCTTTTGGTTTTCGAAAACTCCTGGATGAGAGTGTTTCTGAAAAGTAAACATTTTACCGTCCACATTTTCCACGTCTTCGGTACGCATGACTTCGAAATGAGCAAATTCACACGGGATGACCTCATCCACAGTGCCAACAAACGCTAGCTAGCTTTTCCGAGAATTCTGTTGTCTGGATTATTTCTGCTTTGTTGATGACATAGATATCAAAATTTTTCTTCACTGTTACCTTTGCTATCAATCAGTCCAGTGTCAGGTTTGCGACTTATTAATGGTTGACATTGTCACAGTTTACAGCGTCATGTCTAATTTCTTTTCTAGCTGCGACATGACACGTGTGCGGGTACTTACATCATTTTGGTGATCTATGTCCACACAAAAATTGACGTTTTCAAGTTATCACTGGTGAGACTTGACGGTTCCAATTTCTCACACTCACGGCTGACCCCACCGGCAAAAGTTGAAAACTCTTCAGAGCCTTACTTACTGAGTTGCAAGCAAGTGGATCGAGTGTTGAACTATGACAGGCTCGCTGAAGGTGCGAGTTAAACAATGTACAGAGTTTATGAATTAAAACTGATGTCAGTTCTTTGGTGGAATATAGTTACGATACTGATCGTGTTTCGTTAAGCCAGGCTTGGATAAAAGTAGACGGACTTGACAATTATCATCGAAGTTTGCTGCGTCCTTACTGAACAGGTCCTCGTAACACCTAGACCGAGTCTCGAACGTGATCCCGTTGTCAGGTTAGTTGCTAATAAAGAGCACGATCATCAAACTGGTCCGGATTTTACTTGAATGAACTATACTCCATAATCAACACTATTGAAAACATTGTTACACAAGCGACGGATTCTTTACCATAAATAAGCAACGAGTATCAAGTACACCAAATTGCATCAGTTCACCAAACCAGTCCTGACAAACTGTCATTTTGATCGCTGCACCCCAAGGTTCATAAGACACAGTCTGCGCAATGCGGAAAATGCTACTGTTAGCATGAGCTTGAGAAACGCTCCGAACACGGACCTCCGGCTCATTGCATGTATACGGTCTCTAAGGGTTGCCTTAATAATACACTGGCTGCATAACCATCATTAGCGTTCAGAAGAACTGTTGTTATGTGCACACTCATAAACCTTACTGTTTTACTCTATTCACTGGCAGTGATAAGTAGCACGTTAAGAATCAAAACAATGACTGACGCAGAAATTGATGATAGTGCATGTAGTCGAAATTACCGGGAAATTGATAACGACAGTGGAAACACTGCAGACAGTAACTATGGGGTATTGCTTTTAAAAAACCAATTTTGCATAACTACCAGTGGATGAGTTGGTACGCCAGCTGTGTCAGTTGGCATCCATTATTTTTGTGCATTCTCAAATATTTTGTAATAGGTGTTTATTATTACGTGTTTTTCTATCGCTCACCATCACTTGCTATCTCAAAACACTTAAGTACCCTATTTTTATAAGGATTTCCTGGTACTTATACCCAAATTTATAGATATAAATATGTCAGTTGTCCACTCAATAACTTGCTGCTGAAAGCACTAGCTTTTACTATAATCGTTGCATTGTCAGCACCACGATTCTTATCATATACAGTTTTGAACCATGCTCCTGCGTATTATGACTCGGTCAGCCGTAGGTCTTCACCATACTCTACTAGATAGATGAATAATTAATAATTACAAATATCAAGTTGAACAACACCCACAAGTGGTCACAGCTGTCGCATTCCCGTAGACACTCCAATCAGCCCGTTCCGAAAAAAAGCACTAACGACGAGGTCTAATAAGAGCGAGGCTCGAGTCTAGTGCTTCTTTTCGGAAGGGGCCAACCGAAAAGTCTATGGAACTCATCATTATAGCGACCATGAACCTGATCAACAGGTGCTGTGGTTTGGGCCGCTACTCACCTCAACAGTGACGTGTAATATCCTAGAAAAAAACGTTACTAAGAAGGTTGAAAATTAATAAAAGAAGACTAAGTGGAAGGAACTAGAAATGGTATGGGTACAGGTAGCCATTGACTGTGGCTTACCACCATCTCGGATAGCGTCTCTAACCAGCGGTTTGAGTGATCACGAGGACCTCAACCAGACAGGCGACACCTACCCACTTTGATCAATGGAGCAGTCAGGGTTTACATATTTCGTGACCACGTTGTTGCTTGACCACCATGTGGTTCCAACTGACTGTCGGTGGCCTCAGTATATAATTCCCCGTATGGTAAACGATCAGATGACATACGAAGTACGTGACTCAACCAACGCAAGCTGTGTACCGTGATTAATTGACCAATTGATCGCGCATTCCAAGCGTTCCGGAATACGCGCCGGCGAACGGCCACACTGCTCACGCAATCAGTCCACTTAATATGAGCCAACTGGCGAAGACAATGATGGTCAAACATAGCAAGCCTGTTAATATCTTCTCTGTGAACAGGCCACGTTTCCGAACCATAGAGCAAAATAGAAGACATACAGGCATTATACATCCTTCGTTTCAGCGACAACCTGACGTCTATTCGACGCCACAGATGAGGCACTTTGGCAAAGGCAACGCGTGGCTTTGTTATCCTCAATGATATCTCATCAGCAATATCAGAAGCTGACGAAATGGTGCTACCCAAGTATGTGAAACTGTCCACAATCTCAAGTGGATTACCTGCGATGAAGAAAGTAGGGGTGAAAATGTCTCAGTCTCGTAGCAGCACTTCGCACTTTGAAGGTGCGAAGCGCATTCCATACAAGCCAACCCGGTCACTCACCTTGTTAACCATGGTCTGCATGTCTTCGGCAGATGGGCTAAGTAGGATAACGTCGTCCGCGTAATCTAGATAGGTCAACCGAACGCCAGGAAGAAACCCTACACCAAGTTCACTGGACTGCTCAAGCGCACCTTCCAGAATGTCGTCTATGACAAAATTGAACAGGAATGGGGAAGTCGGACACCCCTGACGAACACCACTAGAAGTGATGACCGCCCGAAACAATTGAGCGTAGTAAACTGATCATCGTTGCTACATTCTTCTCCTATTCAACTTACACATTCAGTTTGTAGACGTAACCGTTGTCTTGTAATTTCACAGTGTTTTGTCCATGAATGTTGGTTTCTCTTTCCTGATAGTGCCATTTTTTCTGACCAAGGTTTCATTGGTGCCAACCTCAACTGAATCGCGCCGATGTTTAGCATCTTCTGATTACTTCACCACCCGACCTTAATACGAGTAGCCGTTTGCTAACGTACAGAGTTTAACCCAACGGCATTTAAAAAGAAGTTATATTGACCCACAAATTCTAAATACGTCAACAGTCACCTTATAAGTTAAATGCAGTAGAACCTCAATATTCACTCAAGTCTGTACTGCCTGGACACAATTCTGTTACCTAACTATGCTCGCTTCGTTATACATTGTAAATTTTGGTGAAACGCTACATTATTTTTGGGGTCAAGTGATAATACATTTTCTGAGTTCGTCTTCTATTTTCAGAGTGTTTTCGTTGTCGGTCGAGGATTTTTAACCACCCGGAGATTGTGTCTCAATGACTGATATAGAATACCTTATAATGATGCAGCTTATAAGGTTTCCTCTTTAACCGTTGAAAATATTTACAACCTTGAAGTAAACTGTCATGCAGAAAGTTATGTAAGAGTTTTCAATCAGGCAGGGCACTCAAATGCCATTGCTTCGCCTCAGTGAAAGTCAGTGAACAAAAATGAAATTAACTTAGAGTATTCGGACTAAAATGAACTTTGTTATACTTGTATACATATATATATATATATATTCATGCATGTGCGTGTTTGAATTGTTTAAAAGAGGCACACACTGAGTAGTGAACGATTTATTGCAACATTTCGAATCCACACTAGGGTTCATTATCAAACAAATTGATTTGTGCCAAAAAGAGATCGTTCTGCTGCTCACCCTATTTGCCCGTTGGTCTGTCTTTGTCCCTCTTCCGCTTAATCGCCAACGATGTCAACGTATTGTCTAATTATACTTCCTTATGAGTTAAATAAATTTTTTCAAATAGAGAGATTCTAGTACAAGCCGTTTCCTATCGCATTTGCCCGTGCGACCACTTCCGTATGATCCGTGTTAAACTCATGACCTGTGTTTGCGCTATAGTAGTTCTAAAGTAGGCTGTTCGTGTCGTTAAATCGTGTTCGTGCACACGTTTGCACAGCTATTTGTTTGTCTGTCCCACATACTGTTGATTACATACAAGGAGCGCGATCGCGTACACCATAGCACATCATTCTTGGGGTTTAACATGATCCGCAGCCTTCATGAATGCTAAACGAAATGTTGAATGTGGCTTGCGTGATATCTGAATATCCACTAGTTGCAACATCCTTTCAGCTGCTTCAAATGTGCCGTGAATGTATGATGCGTTCGTTCACGTTTTGTGATCTACATGCCCAGTTATTGCCGACCCTCTGGTAGGTACCCTAATGAAACTACTGGGGTGCCTAATTATACACCACTTGTTCACTGAAAGGTTCCAACCCCTGAAGAAAGTTAATCAGTATAATCGCAAAAATTCACGATAAAATCTGTCTTTAACAACGTCATACTAATATTGTTTGTGAATAACAACTTCGTGAACTGCTTTCAATCGAACGTTTGTATCGGCGTCTTTGTGGGACGATATTTTAACTAGTTTCGTAATCTATAGTTCTCAAAATAGATCAAGTTGCATATGCGATAACAGTCTGGAAGTGAATAATCAAACAGTGTGCTTGCCAGATTTTGGACAGAATCATCAGTCACATTCCAGTATGGCCGACAATAACTTGGGTGTTTGAAACCTAGTGAACTGAACATTTCCGAAGATGATGTATGTACATAATTGTCAGACAGCTTGTGAGGCCCCACGTCGGTGCGGACACTCTTTTGCTACAAACTGTACTGTCTTAGCCAGCCCTAATTTATATTTTCTGTTTTCTAAAATTTTGTCATGACTACTAACATTAGTTGTTGATTTAAATGGCTCACGTGGTTCTAATTCAACGGGTCATAATACTGTGCAATTTCTTCGCGGAAATTATCTGACAAATCTTTCATTCTTGTCAAGTTCTAGTTTTGTGTGTAGTACCCTTGCGCACAAAAGCCGTGAACATCACCCTATAGACATAATTCTAGGAGGCCTGTGGTTTTTTAAAAATACAGCATTTAGAACCCAGTGAACTGTAATATTAGCCATACTAGTTCTGTGAGTTCAGCTGAGTATTGACTTTCTACAACATTTTAGAACCTTGTTCCATAATCCACCAACACAACTTCAATCAGTCCTTTCCTTAACGGACTACTATATTGTATCACAAGGTGTATACTCTTGAGACTTTTAGGTAGTTTTACGTTAAAACATAGTCAGAATACTCTCCGAAGCATTAAAGCTGTGTTGCTTTTTGGTGCAGGTCTTAGACACAAAAGGCTGTTATCCGATTCTTGCCAATAATCTTTTTTAAATCAACGAGAAACGTAAATATTCCGTTCATTAATGGAAGACAGAAATACGGTTTCCATAGTATGCTGTTGAAGTCTCGTTTAGTTTATATCTATGCAGAGGTTACTACTGTAATCATCATAAAACAGTTACATTTGTTTCATTTCCAGACATACCTGGAACATAAGATGTTCCGATTGGTGCATATCGTGACCGTAGTCACCTGGTGACCTACATTTAGCCCTCCAATCTTATCCGTAACTGTATCATAACGTTCAACGACTTTTAGCTGTCTTCATCTGGAAACAGCGTCCCAACTTTAAATGGGACCTCGCAGTGTACAGATGGAGTTCGTCTCCATGAATCGACGACAGATTCCTGCCCAATATACTGTAAAACAGAAAAACGTGTCCGATTTGTTCTCTCTTTGTTTTCAACCTTGGTATTTCTTATTGACCTGTATGCTTACAACGCTTTGCATTATAACAAAGTAATGCATACATTATGTCTAATCATACACAAATAATGAATAACACTTGGTATCCATTTCACACACAAAACGTTATCCGTTGTTCGTTTTCCGGCTTACCTAACTAACTCCGCTGCCTTTGTGTTGTTTGAGAGAGATGAACGTACTGCAGACACTGGCAAGCTGTTTCAAAATTGTTATGCTTATACGACTGTACGACACGAAAGGCACAGCCACAGCTGCAAAATAACGTTGAAACCCATAGGACACATGGACAGACAATCTGATCTGGATCAAAATGTTTTATTTTCATACAAAGCAACGATAGCGAGAGTCTAAGGACAAATATGAACATTACTAATAAGTGGTAGATTCGAGCGTGAACCGTTTGGAAAATCCTGGCGGAGCAGTCGATCCCTTGAATCATTTGGTGGATTCCATATTTGACAGTGGGACGGGTGAGTAACCGAGGCCAGGTGTTAAATTTCCGAGATCCTGGCGCGGCTTCGTAGCTCGGCTGGTAGAGCGCTTACCGTTTTGAGGCATGGTGTTTCAGTCGCTGGTTCTAATCCAACTGAAGCCCTGACTTTTCATGATTAGGCTTCATCTAAATTGTGAGTATATCGATTGATATGGTTTAGAATGCTGTTGTGAATGACTCCGCTGCCGACATCAGCCTAAGCATGTGGTCATAATTTTTATTTACTGTGTACAGAATTATCTATTAACCCTGTTGAATTGAAGTGTTAATGTGACAATTTATAGTGAAACATTGAATAATTTTGCAATGAGTGCAGATTTTTTCACCTAGCAATTAAAGTCCTATGTGAAGTACAGATGAACATGTAGGTTATCCACGGTGGGTTTTATGCATACCGCCAATCACAGCAGTTTCCTTGCTCTCTGCTTGTTCTTTTATCTAGGCTGGTGTAAGGGGATGCTTCCCGGCGGAAGAAAAGGTTGGTTTCCGGACAACGTTTGCGTGGAAGTGGAAGACCCAAACATGAAACGTGAGAACATGAAAAACTTCCTACTCATGGAAGCAGCACGCACCGCATACGCGAGACGAAAACTAAAAGAGAAATTCACAGAATTCCCCAAAATGAAGGATCTTAAAAGGAAATAAATTAATGATGTTCGCTTCAAACAACTCTCCAACATGAACAACAAAGCGGGTCCATAAGCTCATACAAGTTCTACCGTTATGTCAGTGTTCGCTGATGGTGGAGCACGAGTGGTTCACAACTACTTATACGATGTATATCGCTGTTCCTGTGTTCATTTTACAGGTACAAAAATGAAATTTGTCTGTACCCTGAAGAACTTGGGAGGTTCACCTTTTATGTGTACGAAAACTACGTTGTTATTGCACCAAGCTTTACCGCTGTGTCCCACATCACGCTATTCAGATCTTCCATTTTTATAACCCCGCCGAATACGCTGCCCACGCGGATATTTTGTGATCAAGCTGGGTAGTCTGATTTTTGTGCCTCGATTTCATGATGTACTATATATATATATACATATGCATAAATATATATACTGAATAATTTTCAAACATGATTAACGAACGTTTTCTGTTCTGTTGTAATTGATTTCAATATATTTGGAAACCTTTTTGCTATCGTACGGTTAAACTCTGATCGTTCATCCCGCCAGTCTAATTCCATCTTGTATTCTACCAGAAAAACCGAGCAACCTCCAAGTAATTGTGTGTGAAACAATAAACACGGGTATACATGGTTATGTATGACGGCTTGACAAACTTATTGGGCCAGGTATTGAACTGTAAGTTTTAACTAGTTAATAAGTAGCTACTTCGTTTGGACACCTTGTCTGTCGTTTAACACCATCGAAGGCACCGGAAGTCTCATCTCTTGTAGTCGATGACCCAAAATTTCGAGCGTATTCGGCAGAGGTTAAGGAGATACTCGATACCGAAAACCGGGTGCACTTACGCGCACATACAGAGAGTAATGAGACCTCGTCGCATGTTGGTTGATAGGCAAACTGCTACTGTTCACTGGTTAACGCAATTGCACAAACAATTGGGCATATCTCTGATCATTATGGTCGAACTTTAAAATAATTCAGCTCACTGCAAGACTACTCCTGAAAACTTGCTAATAGAATACATAAACGGTCTGTGATGTTCGATCACGAACGTGGTGAGTTATCGTGTTTTCTGATGATGAACACACCCCTTGAATTGTATAACTTTCCCTGTGAGATGGAATGTGTCTTCAGAATTCTGACGACATTATTCCTCCTGAACCAGCACAAAACAACTCCGTTCTGCGTCGCCTTTACTCACTCAGGTACGTTTGATGCTATTGGCTAGCCAAGCAAGGCCGTTTTTATCATACAAAGATCCTAAACATCCAGACGATGCCCCTAAACTACATAACTTAATGTAACTTCCATCGTGTTTTGGGAATTTCAGATAGCTATAAAACAACCGCATCACACCTGGTCTAGAAGTGAAACTTCGACATTTCGCTCTTCTCCATACAACTTTCTGATAGCTTCTAACATACAGATTGCCAATTCCAATGAAAGATTGGGTTCATTTAACCAATCCAGGAAACTGTTATACGTTAAGCCTGTAAGCATCTATGATCTACTCAACTTTCTTCTGCTTAGTGTAAAGTTGTCTTGTGCTGTCTTTTAGGCTTCAACAATATACTTTGTCCCTTTCTGAACACCAGTCGAATGGATGCTCTTAAGTTTGCCTGTTTCAGTTTGGTCAGGATACTGTTCAGTAATCCAAATGTAATTTCTGTCCTTGTTAGACAGCGCTTGACGGATAATTAAAAAATTCATGACTACCGCTGAAATACATTATTTTCCTATGATTCTTAGAGTATGTTTAAAGGAAATTTATGACAAGCAGATTTTTGTTCTGTTAACGTTAATTAGATTGAGGAGATCTGTATAACATAGGTAGTCGTGTACCATCTAATGTTGTAACTTAACTGGTTTTCTGCCAACTCCAGATAGTGCCAGCATGAAAATATGTCGCCCATCAAAACATACCCTGCAATAAATATGTCTGGTTTCATTTTTTAGATGGTACATAGGTTCAACCGATAGCACTATACCCTCTGAATTAAGTTTTCTAGGTTTTGCATGTTTTGCTCCCAGTTCCTCCACTGCTGACAACTCTACCTAGTTTGACCTCTCGATTTATTACACTGCCTTCAACGTTTTGCATATCAACATTTTGTTGGTCCACATACCCCTTGGTATACTCCCTCACACTGTTTATATTGTTCTCCATTTTGAGGAACAAAGTCGTTCTGTCAACCGTCCAGCTGAATGGAGTAGCATCATCTTATAGAACCCAGTCAAATTTATTTCTTTTACGAACTTACCAGCTTACGACGAAATTTCTCACAATCCGTTTTATGAATCTACTTTTTCAGTGCATACTATGTTTATTTGAAGTGTATCTCTTTCCTAATTCAGTAGATATTCATGATATCTATCTGAGTGTACAAGGCATCCGTTTTTATCATTCTTCTGGCATCTTTTAAAGAAAAACGTTTGCCATTTAGTTTAACAAGTAGCTAGGTTCATTTTTGTCCGTTTCGTCAAACATGAATTTAACCGGATATTTCCCGTCTAAATCGTGTATGTTAGCGTGTTTTGAGTTTGTTAGATAAGTTTATAACTCAGCATTTGCTGCAATATGCCTTTCGGTAGCCTGACCATCACAAAGTTACGTTACTGTTAACTTTGTGTCAACCTGAGGAAATCGCGGATCTCAATGTAGTCGATAACTATTTGCTACATTCATGTAACTATTAAGTAGAATAGTATGACGTACTAGAAGCTAAGGTTTCGAATAACAGTGAACAGTTTGGCATCGATGAGAATACATGCAACACAAACACGCGGGATCCACAAATCGTGATATGCAAACCACGGGCGTCAACGATCATTCATCCTCAGCGGGAAAGCCACAGAGGTCATACCAAAATATTCTCCAATGATTGCGTTACTGATAAACTCGGACTGTTTTATGATACGACGAATCAACTCTCATTTGTTGATGTTCAAGGTTAAGTCCACGGAAAGATTGGCATGCTAATCCAACTTTAACATATTATTGGCGGTAATTATTGATTTAGAAATGGTACAGACAGATCTCACTGTGTCGATCGGTTTCTGGGTGTGTGGCGTCACCTACGCAGGCGGTACGGAGCAACGAGTAGCTGAGCATACTTAAACATGGGATGAACGTGGTATTAGACAGACCTCATCAGCTGATGTTGCGTAACCAGTAAGAAGCAAGCAGATATCACCTTTGATCGCAAGTCGACTTTCGGACATAAGATTAACATAACCTGTGATTCCAAAGTCGTTTACATAACCAGCCTTCATCGACTGCTTCAATTCGCTAAGAGTGTTGTCATCTGGAGATTAAAATAACCCTAACAAAAAGATAAACAGGTCACTTTGAATTCGTTGTTTTGACTGTACCACTTCGATAATAATGTGTATGCGTTTACGACCCTACAATTCTTTCCACTGACCTTGCTTGACTGTTCTACATAAACAGTGCGTACCTGATGAGATGTTTAAAAATTCGCCAGTTAACAAGTCAAGTGGTTTGTTGTATTTAACTACTCATTCCGAAATAACTTCTGTCGCAACACTTATGAAACTGTACAATTTAACCATAGCGCAGTTGTCATAATTTTTGACATAGACAGTTTTCACAAAAATGTCCAGCTTTCCTCTTTATGTGTAAACGTCTTCGCGGTAGCTTTGGCAAAAATTAAACAGTCTATTTTTCGTTATCTAACTTTCGTACTTGTTTCATACTTTTTCGGACAAAATTATTCCTTATTAACCACTACGTGAAACTTTAATAAAGTTTGGCCGAGTGTGTTAAATGAACTTGAGGTTCAATCGTGTTTCGTCAATAGATTCAGTACTTTTGAGTTTTTTGTACGCTATGTAACCCTCTTAACATGATCTTAACAAACCATTCATGGATCCTCTCTCTCTGATCCTGCGTGTTACTTTCCATTCGTTAGGTGCATTAAATCAAGGTCGTTAGGTGTTCCACCGTAACGTTTAAAAACTGTTTTGTAATCCGATTTCATGCACGATTCATTTGGCCGAACGCGCTATCGATCATTTCTTCACCTTCCTCTTGCACAGATGCAGATTCTGCGTATTATAAATCAGCGTCATCTTGAATGGGTGATATCGCCTTGCAGAAAGCGATGGAAGGACATAGGGAATGATAAAGAGAATTGGTTATAATGAAAGGTAACAGAGTGTCACTTCAGATTTTTGAATGTAGATACACTTTATGTGACTTTCAGTTTGAAACCAGTAGGCTGATATGGCTGAACTACGATTTGCCATCGTGTCGATTGTTGGCCGTGTATGTGGACCTGTCTGCAGTTCTTTTCACTGCACTTAGTTGTTGATGTTCTCAATTATATGTTCATCCAGAGCTTGTCAAGTAAGGTAGGCGTGAACGATGGAGGGTGGAAACTTTGCGTTGAAGTAGACAATTTACTATTTTGACAAAGTTTGGGAATCTGTGGTGTAAATGATATGGCACGACTATATTTTTGATGCAGTTGGATCGATTCTGGAATCTCTGTGATGGAATTAGGTTTATTTGTTTGTAACTAAACTGCTAGGATTAAATATTCCGACGAATATACTCCCGGTGCGACTATTCTATGGAGTATTCCGTTTTCTCAATGTATTTCCTTCCCGGAAATCAAGACATAGCATCCTGAAATTCTTATGGTTTATTTCACAAAATATGCTTTCACAAATAACTGTTTTACCTATGAACTGGGAAGGTTAAACATGCCAATTCTTGAAAGTTTCTTAAGTTATTTCTCATGTATTCACAAAAGTCGATGAACCAACTTAAAACTAAACTAAGATCTTTCAAAGGGCGACTTAAAACTAACATCGTCAAAGAGAACACTGGAATAAATGTTCGTTTTATTCCTCAACTTTTTCAAGAAGGCAGCCAGCCAACAGTTAGCATTTGTTTCTGTCTACTACTAGTAGAGAATACCGAACTCGACATTCACTACTGGTTGTAAAAAATATATCATTGTGGTAGGATAAAATATTGCATTAAGTCAAGCTCGACTTATGAAAAAGTCATTGCAAAAGTATTAGACATATCATTACAGTTGGAGAGTGTAAAAAAGCCTCTGAAAAAAAATAAGAGAATTTCACATAAATTCACTTCCATGTCATTCCATGATCATTACTGACAAGCAAAAGTGGTTGAGTGTTCACATATGATAATTCGGTCGTGCCCAATGTGAGATCAATGATGCAGTGATAAACACGGTTGCCTCATGAACAGCGTGTCCGTAGTTCAAGTCCAGGCTGCAGTGGCGATGATATGCACTACTGACGAGCTCCAATGAGAGCGAAACTCGAGTTAGGTGCTTCTTTTCGAAAGGGGCCGACTGTAAAGTCTATGGGGATGCGACAGCTTGGATCAATTGTGGGTGATGTCCAACTTGAAACTTCGATGTCTATTTGGTATCCCAATACAATGTTTAATCTGGCAATTTTTGGAGTGAACGCGTAAATATTTACAGGCCTACTAACTTATGATACTCGGCATGAAATGCCCTCTATCTAGGATGGCTTGCGTAATGATTTTTTTTAATTACAACGGGATAGGAGAACATGTCATAACTTGAAAATATCGGATATGTAAGTTGCGTTATCTTTTGAACTTTTGTGCCGGATCACAGCCTGCCGTCCGTTGGTATGTACGTTGATTATGTGACCTTGAATCACTTACCTAAATGACACGACAGTAAATCGGACAGTTACCGTTATCATCTACCTGGCGTTTCGCCTGCCAACTGCAGTGTAAGTCGTGCATAATGTCAACTAGAATTCACGTTTCCAGTGGGCAAATCATAGCACCGAAGTTTTGCGGGACGACCGGACTACAACAAGGTTATGGATATTACGTCACCCAGCAACCGGAGACAAGAGACGCAAGGAGAAAAAGTAGAGCAAGGGGAAACTCACTAGTGAAAAATACAGTCAACTATTACAACGGCTAATCAATGTGAAAGCATTTAAAACTGCTCCAACTTTATGCTGTTTTAAAGTCGATTCAGATTTCCTTATATCGGGCCATTGAATCGGACTGTGATTCGGGCACCTATCTTGTGTCTCAGTCCTCATATGAGAACTTAAACAGCTACAATTGTTATCGGCCATGCGAGGTTGTGTTTCGTCTGTGTGAAAATGAGTTAAATGGATAAAAGCCGGTGATATCACGAGGGAACCGCGTTTTCTCCCTATCACTCCAGTCGCCCACCAAGTAACTTGCTGAGCGTGATTGAGATGAGTCAGATTTCAAAATTCTAAACCCATCCCAACTGGAACAGGTGCGAGCTGATTAGAAGTGCGGATGCCGTTAACACTGTTAAGTAAAACTCAGTCCAACATTACACAATGTACACCAGAAACGAATTATCAGAAATAACACGCCACGACTGAAAAGCTGAGGTTTTTCAACATGATTATGCTCTTCACTAAGGAAGGCGAATACTTCTTGCCCGGCAGCATGTATGTATTCCTCCGTCTAACAGTAGACAGGAAGAGCATTCCGATCACACCACTTCAACCTTGTGAGGACATTCTTTCTGATGAATAAGCAAACGGAACTTGTTTCATGACGTTCGTCGTTCTAGGTTTCGCTAGATTTTTCGGTAATGGTGTTGATAAAAATCATTCGCTTGAAGTCTATCTTCCGAAATTAGGACTTTCACACAAGTATTCATAAACGTTCTTTGACGGTTTGAATATTATATTTATAATCATGACGAAAAGCGAGAAATTCACAGTACATTTAAAGAATATTATGAATTTTTCTTAGATTTTACTGACAAAATCTTACAGGTTGATCAAACTAACATCCGGTGCCCACTCATCACATCTTTTCTCGCTTCTCTGGCCACCAGAAACGTCTTTACTGTTGTCTTGTACTTGTGGTTGGGGTTCTTCAATTAGGATTACATAATTTTATACCGTATATGTTTTATCAAGAACAAGATCTAAGACAAGAATCCATGTAGTATCAGATGACATGGAACGAACGGGGGAGGAAATTGGTTTGCAGACAGGATGTAGTAAATTCTCTGCATATGTGCCACTGATGATGACGCTGAGCCATGTTTATGCATAGAGATTCGGTAGGTTTTGACGATTCGCCCGGAAAACACGCTCGGTCCACAGAGTCGACATCAACCATTGAATGTTCGCGAGTTTTACTGCGAGGTTGTTTAACCAACATCTTTCCTTGACCAACCGACCTCTGTTTAATAACTAGAGTTTGACAAGTTAGACTAACTTGACGAGATATCATATCGTGAATGTCAACGTTCGAACTATCACTGAGTATTCCTTGTCTCTTAGTTTCATTGTTCGAATGTGCACAAAAAATCGTACGCGAACAAAGACCGTCGAAAGTTGACAGCCGGCGAACACACTATGCCTAAGTATGCTGGTTTGCTCAGCCTACTTGCAAGACAGTGATCATAGATTCCTATGTAAGCTGAACATCACTCGTAAGCGGTTACAACTGTCGTAAGATGGAAAACCGCAACTACTTATTAGTGATCAAAATATCGTTCGACACCCTAACAATTTCTGTGATTTCAACTTAGAGAGAATTCCTAGTCGAGGGGTCATCAGTTGCAATTAGTAAGACAGTTACTGTGTCTCCACTAGAAGCGATCGGGCAACCTGATCATTACTCACAAGCAAAAGTGGTTGAGCGTTCACATATGATAATTCGGTCGTGCCTAATGTGAGGTCAATGGCGCAGTGGTAAACATGGTTGCCTCATGAACAGCGTGTCCGTGATTCAAATCCAGGCTGCAGTGGCGATGATATGCACAACTGACGAGCTCCAATGAGAGCGAAACTCGAGTTAGGTGCTCCTTTTCGAAATGGGCCGACTGTAAAGTCAATGGGGAAGCAAAAGCTGGGATCAATTGTGGGTGATGTTCAATCTATATAAAAATAAAAATCTCCTACTACTCATCAGTAATCAAATACCGCTCAACAAGTCAATGATTTCTGTGATTTCGAGTTGGAGACAAGTCCCAGTCGAGGGGTCATCGATTGGAGTTAACAGACAGTTGCTGTGTCTCCTTTCGAGGCGATCGGGCAACCTGATCATTACTCACAAGTGAATGTGTTTGAGCCTTTAGGCATGTTATTTCGGTTGCACCCAACGTGAGGTTGATGGCGTAATGGTTAATACGGTCGCGACATTGAAACGTTGCAGGAGTTCTAGTCCCAGCCTTGGCGAGGAAATGCACCACCGACGAGTTCAACTTAGAGCGAAATTGAAGTTCAGTGCTTGGTTTTTAATGGAGCTGATTGGACGGTCTATGAGAATAAGACAGCTGCCATCAGTTGCTAGCAATTTTTACCTCACATTAAATCCGAAATTCCCTACCACTCATCAGCAGTTATGGATTCCAATCGCAAGTGATTTTCTGTGGAACCATTTATGTCTTTTAGTCTCCATGACTGACACTGGCTTGCAAATTCCATTTTGGCGTTTGCAACGCGACTTTCTAACTTTCAGCTCTCAACTCCAGCAATATTGCAACCATACGGGTTATATGACCCCATCGAGAATGAGTTCAAATGTATGCCCTTAGTAGCCGTTTGAAAAACACCACAGTCCTTATCGGCAGACGGGTATTAGTTTCAAGCGTCTCAAGTTGGTCGTAAAACTTGACGTGGAAGGAACCCATCGGCTTATTCCAACTGAAAAAGCCTGACACCGCAGAAATATTTACTTTTCTGTTGATCTCTGAATTATCATGAATTGCAACGCTAAGGAACGAAAATAGTAGTAAACATCCTTCCTGCCTTTGACTGAGAATGAGTCTGACGAACCTCTGAAAACACATTTTATCTTTGCCTTTGTCTATATGGATCTCCATCTTCAAAAGACAAAATTATAGTACATATATATTAACAGAAACAGAGGCCCATAAGTCGTTTAAGAATATAACCTACCAGACTTCTGTGAAATTTAGAGTCAACCTACATATATGCGGTTTACACAATTAGCCCAACATCTCTAACGGAATAAAATCTATAAGGAAAGTATATTGATGGAAACCTCCAACGCAGTAGAAGTCACATCAATCCCCCTGTGATTAGGCCGAACGCAATGTATGCTGCTTTTATAAAGTGGGGGTAACAGTGGCGAGTCCCTAAGCATCGGCAATGAAAACCTAAGACATTAGGTTACAAGAATGAGCAGTTAATTTCTGACTGAACATAGAAACGCTATCTTGTAAGAAGTTGTCCACATCACGGATCTTGTGGGGTTTAAGACTATGAAACACTTTACCGACTTCCACTTTAGAGGGCGAGTCTGTTGTTACTTCCCAAGAGGCACAACCGGTTACGTCTACTATGGTCAGCTGGGTTGAATGTTATTTGAACTGGATGCAGAATTTGCTCTGTTCAGCAATTCGTGCATTGAAATAGATTCTATAGTAAATCACTTATCCATTCCCATATAATCTCAATGACTGGGTCCTAAACCACTTTTGATTCGGTTGAGTTGAAAAAATCTCTGGTTTCCACAGGAAGATAAGGATGCTTCGACAACGGACCTGCGACTGGCCTGCGAGATTTGTCGACCAATTTTCAGGCTTTCGGAAAGCTCTGATTACAAGGAAAATCTCCGTCAATTATGTTACGAAAACTTTGCCATTCTAAGAGAAATTCATATTGATCGTCTTGTTCTATTTTTATCCAACTGTCTAAAAGATATCGGGACCGTTGCATTCCTTATTATGATTAATGTTTTGAAACATTCAGTTGTCAACGGTCAGCAGAAGAGTATCATGCGGACGGTAAGTCTGACGGGTACATCTATTCTTAGGGTGCAGAATAGTTAAAAATACATACTTAAGACTGATGATTACCAAAAACTTCAATCCAAATGTTGCCTTCTAGAAGGGTTTGACAGGAACCACTTTCTTGGAAGTTACATTTGGTAATATTTTGTTCCATTTTCTACTTATCTATTAACGGGAAAAGTCACTACGCATTGCGTGTAACAGTACCAATTTGTTCGCGAAGTATTTTCAAGACTTCTTGTAAGTCATCATATAGCGTAGTGACTTTTTATCTGCAACATTAGCTAATTTTACAAAATACCTCTGCCTTCATGCTAATCTGCAATACTTATTGTCAATATATCCAAAAAATTATATTACTGCTGAGTAGTATGACAGCCCCGTTGATTTAACAGAGAACTCGTGAAAAAATAAATATGATTTCTGGCTGTGTTCCTAAAGGTTTCACTAACCTCGTATCTCTGCACAATACATACTCCACCAACTGGTGTACAAAGCCACTGCAAGATCACGAAACGCCCACGCTCCACCTCCATCTCTTATAAGTAGTACGGTCCAAATAATTCCGTTGAATAACTCTATCGTTGAATAGTGCAAACATTTCTAACATGCCAATCTACCCCGAGATGAAGTGGTACATGCTAAATGGCACGAAGAGATTAACGGCTAATAAAGTCCGAATTTGATAGTGCTAAACTCCGACGGTAGCACTGTGACCCATGTGGACAGTTTCGGTAGTTAAATTCATTGAAATCGAAGCAAAACAATTTCACATATAGATTCTTTCCATATTTCTAGTAAGGCGGATTATTCTCTTGTTCGCACTTGAATGTCACTGAAAGACTGAAAAGGATCAAAATTGATTATTCGAATTAATCGTCTAATTTGATCTGATCAGAAGCACGCCATTAACACCCAATGTTCGCAGCTTCAGTATATCTGAGATGAAAACTGCTGTGTGTTCAATTGCATTAAGCGACAAGTGAACGTATCATATTTATGTTGCCTTGGGTATAGAAATAAAGCTCACGTTTATATCGATAACAATAGTTTGCAATCTAGTTATTCGGTTATGGCTGAAAAATGTAATTTTGTTTGAGCTGTTGTTTTGTCTTATATGTTGCCATTTGTTAGTTGTGTTGTGTAGAAATTATCTTCTCATTTCTGTCGACTTTCAAGAAATAACTTCCTTCATGGCATAGTTCTATATACGTTGTCCTGCCATTATCATTGCTGTTCGTTAGTGTATTAGAGAAAAACCTTGGTAATAGTCCCAATTTGGCTGAGGTGCTGACATCTTCGTTAGTCATATCAACTCGCAAGATATCTAACAGCACTGTCTTATTTCTTAATTTCCTCCGTCATTAATCTTCACGTAAATGATTAGTATCATGTTTCTTTTCAACTTGTTCTTCTGTAATTGATTCAAAACATCACAATTCTTGTAGTTCACTCCCTGGTGCCAAATAAAATTCTAATCCGGTTGTTTAAGTTTTGATTTTCTAGCACACTGATACCAGTAGAACAGGCAGAGTCACAGGCTGCAATCTAATTCGTGCAGTATAGGTCAAGGAACTTGGCGAATAAAGAAATATATAACATTGAAACTATTCTCCCCATCCTGAGGTTGTATCTCGAAGCGATGTTGGGCAGGTTCGCTGCTAAATCGCCTACTGTGTTACGGTGTGGATAAGGGGTGAATCGGATAGATTTTCATCACATTGTAACGTTCTGCTCATTCATCCCTAAGAAGACATATTCCGGGATCCGTGCAAGGTAGTTTCCACCAAATGAACTACCACTTAAAGGTGACTGAAATACAGTGTACCTTCCATAGATATGGTTTATTGCCTAACCATTTTGCTACTCTTAAAACCCCATGTACAGAAACGACATGAACTGTAGCTACTTTCCACAGGGTTAAACGATGCGGTGTTCACCATTTTGTATAACTGTTAAATAACCATCCTTTGATGTGTCTATACTTTTAAACAGATGGGGCCAATGTTTGGCTGAAGGAGTTGATTGATCAACAGATTTCGGATCTTGAGAATACAGGATATCTGGACGAAACAAGTTTTTGCCTTTCCCTGAAAACCTGTTACCAGTTACAGTGAATCTGAATGTTTACATTTTACTCATATTGACTTGGCTAAACTATGAGCTGCCTGTTTCTCATATCGAACGAAGAACGGGATAAGAAACTTTAAGGCACTATTTCAGTGTGTGTCAATTTTGTTGTATTCCGCATTTTCTTCATGATATGAAAGGTGAAATAGCAGTGTTGTTAAGTTGAACCATAATTATTACGCACTCCTTCTCTAATGAGATCACTATTTACCCTGTGCAATTTTCTCTTGTCTCGTGAGCAACCTCCCTGAAAGAAAGAGCAGCATCTGTTTTTCTACTTGTTTCAGAACATCGGGTCAAAATTGTGGTACAAGAGTTAATTCCCCAATAATAAATAGTATCGTTGTTCCGGAAAACTGCGTTCCGGAGAATTGATTAGACATAATTGTTCGGCTGAGAACAAGGCTGCTTGTTCTCGCAGATCAGTGATCAATCATCCGCTCTCCAAATGCATGCCTCACCAACTACTCCGACGTTTCGTGCAGTCAACCCAGGGCGCTAGAGTTCGGAACATCAAACGAACCATCTCCACAATGACGACTAGCACATGTGGCGTCGTCTCTGTTCGATTTGTTTCCCGTTTACGGCAATCACTACTGTCAGCGCACACAACTGTTTTCACCCAGTCACATGGTTCAATTGAAGTGGACCGACGTGCCGCGTAAGCACACAGACGTGCCGATAAAGGCCATCTGCAGGAAAGGAAGGTGTCTACCGGGACTAGTGAGACGGAAACGCCAAAAAAACACGATTAACTTTCCTAAATTATCTTTGATATATGGAATACCAAACTTGTTTTAGTGGTGGCTACTTGACATATCACTAGTTAAGATCGCACAATCCACCGAAAGTTAGAATGTGCTGGCTATTTGTGTTTAAAGGGGCTGAAGTAATGACAAATTGCCTAGGCTGGTCAAACAAAAACTGTGGTCCATGACAGTTGGAAACGTCACTGAACATAGATGTCGAAAATTTCCAGTTTTACTAAATGGAATGCCAACCAATCAATGCAGACTAAGCTCATTTGTTAAGCTCAGGTAATAGTAAAATTATCATAAATAACAATGTCACCTCGTTAATCAGAATGATGTGTCCGTCTTTTCGGTATTGCCTACTGGTTCCACTACCTGCATCAAGATCTTTGTTAGCTTTTTGACCACTCTATACACACATTCAATTAGAAACTGCGTTACTAGGTATGTCCTTGTTTCGACCCATTAGTTAGAAACAGAATCTGGGCTGAGATCGAGCTTAAGACGGATTCATTACGGATCGAGTACCTAATTTGCTAATACGCCAGATTTAGAACCACAACGGTAGCTGTCAAGCTTATCGGACCTCCCGGCATGGAGTAGTACGCTACAGTAGGTGTGGTAAAACCGTCGGGAACCCCATCAGTAGATCGGCATATGCAACCGAAGTTCACGAACAGCCTGTCAAGTAATCTGCGGCTTTGGTCAATGTGGGAGTTATTCGAGTGTGTTGTCAACAAAACACAAACTTCGATCCAACCGTCCTAGCTCTGAAGTTGATGTAACAGGACCACATAACTCCCAGTTTACCATATGACCACAGTGGTCCAAATCTTCACGGCTAACGCATGTGTTCTTGTGTGGCAACGGTGTCTATTCAAACGAAGCAGGGAACAGTAATCAATGCAAACCTGACACAGCTGGTAGTCTGATGTTGATAACAACCATCACGATTTGTCAGTTATTTTAGCAGATCACCAAGGTTATCCCACACGTCAACATGAGTGAGATACAACTTTGGGTTAGTATGATTCACGTCTGGCACTAGGAAAATCAGCCCAAAACGTGTCGGTTTACACTTTAGCGCAAAACAAAAGCCGACAACGAATTTCTGTCTAGGTCGCAAAACAAAAACAACCAAACTTTTCATTCTGCACTTGGAGAATCACAGATGTACAAAATGGAAGAGAACTTTAAAAATTCCTCTGCGTATGTTAGTTCACAGGTTTTGGGAAAAATTTAACACGTCCATATATCTATTCTCAATCCGGATCATGAGAAAGTGTGTACATTGTTGAAGAAGTTACAGCCCCGTTCGACAAGTAGACAAGAATCTTTAAACTTGGATAGTACTGTAGCAAATACTATAGCTGAAGCCACTCTTCATAAATGCTCCTTTGTATCACCCACTGGTCCCTAGACATTTCAAACGTTTGAATGTTTTTCTTGTCGATGGCTTAGACAGCCAAATTCCGAGTAGGTTGAGTAGGTTTTGCTTGAAAAAGATATCTGTCAAAGCGACGTGGCCATCACAGCCGAGCACATCCAGCCAAATTGTGGGAAGTTTTGACCCCATCAACACTGACGCGACCCTATTAGCCCTGACTATCCAAAGCTCATCTTACTTGAGCTCAGAACAACGACAGTCGTGTTTATTATTTATCCCATCATCCTGTGTGCTGATCAATAAATTTCTGGTCTATGTAGAAAAAAACCGATTGTAAAATATCTTGGCTTCAGCTGTGCTCCAACCAGGTGGACAACAAAATGGTGTATTTTTACTCGGTGACCAACCCAACTCTCTATATACTGAGAAAATCAATAAACGATATGACGGGCAGACCGTCCTCGAAGTCTATCTGAGTCGAATAATCCCGGAATCCGGCAACGTCATGATTAAACACCGAAAGTTTGTTACTGATACGTGGTGTGACAGACTTGTTAATTTAGAACGTAACCACTTATGAAGAACCCATGCATCCGTTAGATTCGAACTGTCGACAGAAAAGGTATGGTTTTTTCGAACAACCTAAGTCAACGAAGCACAGATTTCACATTTGAACCTTGTTACTCTCCTTTCCTACCATATGGGATTCGCCAGATGATATGAGTGTCACTTTGTTTTTTAAAACTGCACCGACTAGTTATGCCGAGTTATCGAAAGCAATTATATTTGCTTAAAAAATACATTCAGTGATTCCTCGTTGAGTCTGTGGGTTGACACATTATTGTCGATCACAACACGTTAGATTTAGGATATGCAAGTAGAATTACGTAAGATGTACTCTGCAGAGACATTTCGACCGATCTCTTCGGTTACGATACGCGGACTATGATCAATTAACATACATCAATTTAAATAAGTGTAAAATAAGAATGAGTCATCAGCTGCGATAGAAATCGTATACAGTACCAGTCACATTCGAATGGGCCATCGGCCAAAATGTCTCTGAAGAATACATGTTACGTAATTCTACTTGCGTGTTCTAAATTTATCCGGGGACATAACTGTTTCACATTAGTTCTCTTACCAATAAGGGAATCAAATTGATGAACAACTTTCATGGCGATACTTCGACGGCATCTTACTGTATCCGAAAGAAGCTAGCTGTCAATGAGATAATGGACTTAGTGACCGAATGATCAATGAAAGCATTAGTAATGTAGTTAGTCAATAACAGTTGCAGAATTTTTGATTCAGTCAACAGGATACTGCAAAAATTGGGCGAAAGAATCATCGATGTGTTGTTCCACATGTCGTCAAAAATAACAGATCACCTTGCTCCGTCATTCGAAATGATTAGGTAACAGTGGTACATAGCAGGCTTTCTCTCATTCAAAAACATCACCCATTTTATGCCACATATAACAAAACTGGTGTCAGAAAGTCATTGTCAAACATTCACCACATATTTATTTAAAATTCGCTACGATATTGTCACTAGTGAAAACAACTGGAGGAAAACCGCAAAAGCTGGAAACGACCCCGACATTTTTTCTCAACAATCTGTCTGTAAGAAGAATTTAAAACACAAATCAAAACCCCACACTATTCTAACTGCAACAGGAAATAAGACCATCTGGGTTAAATTCTTAAAATTTATAATTGCCGGACACCTGATTAAGGTATCTGAAGTCATACTTAAATTGGACTTGAAGTATACACCTTTGTCCTGGAGGATGACTATAAAGGTTGCTTTTCCATTATCTTTATCTAGCTCTAACCTCTATGAATGGGTAAAGAAATCCTGTTGGATTTTTGACATTTCTCACTTACTTGATCATCGTTTACAGGTTCATCAACAACCGAACATTTGGTGAATTGCGCGGCCGCTGAGAAAATATTTCGCTCAAAGAGACGACACTTATGGGGCACTAATTTGCTGCTACTGCCACTACGAGACAGTAGAACAAGCGATTGCGATCAGAATATCAATGACACATGTTGCAGCTGCGGTGGCATTAACAGTGAATTGTTCGAAGAAGGGGGGATGACAGCTAGCAACCAATAAAGGAGACAGCAAGTGTGGAATCTGGTGCTGAAGGTGACAGTTTTATGTTAATAATCTGTATCGAACTACGAATTATCCCAAGAACTGATTAGTGGATGCTGAATCTTTATATTATCCCCATATCGGTTTTGTCTACGGTTCGGAAGTACCAACTGAAGCCTTTTACTTGGGGCTACACCCATGTGTGAACGAAGTGAGGGATTATTCGGTTGGCTGGTGACATCCATTTCTAATTAGCCTATCAAAATGACCGAAGCCAAGGAACGTTTGCACGTAACACTCATCAAAAGTGGCTTGCATCACTTGTAGCTCCATTCATATCATATATTCAGTGTAAACCAGAAGGAATGAGATCAGGCGGCGTATGAGAGATGCCTTCGTTTTCAGCCTGCCAAATATGGTTGGTCATTTGAGTGGCTAGCACGCAACTGAAGCCCCTATCCCTTACGAAATAAACAGAGATCTAAATTGGGAGAGAAAATATTGAAAATATAATGCAGAAATTTGTTCAGTATACGGGTATCTGCTAGTGCATTCCAGAGAGGACAGCAGAAAAAATAAAATTTAGGGTTTGATGCGAAGAAAACACACAGACATTCACAATACAAGACACCAACAAAGCTTAAGAAAAGGGGAAGTAGAAGGCCACATAAACGTGGGTTTCTGAAAAGAGGGGTGGGTGATCTGCCAAACGACTATGGTCGTTGGTTGATGCAAACAGAAAAGAAGATGGATATGACTGATATAACCTGCTTGGCCCTAACTTGCTTGACTCTAGTGATCCTCTAATCCCAAATGGTCGGCGCATTCACTGTAGTATACATCGCAACGCCATGTAATCATATCTCCAGGACCTACGGCGTAGGTGGTCCTCTTACGTACCGTCCGCTTCCGTTCACGGTCGCATTACAACTGCTCATTGTCGGGATCGTAGTTCTCTAGATCGTCTTGTTCAACATTAACTCTTTCCAACATCTAAAATCAACCTTACAACGCCAAAGACTTACCTGGATAACATCCTGTTATCTCCGTTTTTGACTACCAGGATTTTGCCTACCTTATTTCAGTTGTCCGTATAACAGTCGCTTTGGAATACGGTCATCGCCCATCCAACAGTTGTGACCCAGCCAACGAAACTGAATGATTATCAGCAAGGCTTCCCTCCCATCACGTCCGCTTAGTGTTCGGAACCATGTCTGTCTACCGAATACCTGCAAATTGAAACGGTTGACACAGTGTTCAGGCTTCACTGCCGTACAGTAGTATAGACAGCATCATTGGCGGTAGACAAACAACTTAGTGGCTATCTTCAGGTTGAGGTTCTTCCAGGCATATCCGATAGCATCACTGGCCTGTCACATGAACTGGCAAGACGCAGCCCGCAGACAGATTGTTACCTAAGTAGTAGGAGTCTGCGCAAGTCTAGGTGACATCTCCATTGATGCGAATTTCAGGCGAAGGTGCACGAACAGCACCTCTGTTCAGAGAAGGCCCAAAGAAGGAAAATGTCTTATTTGTATTGACATCGAATCTAGACTTGAATGCCTCGGTCGCGGCAACCGTGGCTAGTCACTGAAGCTCGACTTCACTGTGTGCGATTAGAGCGCTGTCATCTGCGAACAGAAGCATGCGCATCTTTGAAATGGACAACAGGCTTGGGCGCTGATACGTCGAATATTCAGTAGGCACCCATCTGTCCGGTACTCAGCTTTAACACCGTCCTCTACCGAGGCCCATTTCCTAATTGAGGATTAGTTCATGAGATAGTAACGCACGTGCCATCAATTGGATGTTCAGATCATACACAAGAGCATCCGGAACCGAAACACAATGATCCAATGTGCAATTCACCAACGAGCAGAATTCTTGAGTTTCCGTTTGGCTTTGTTCGACTTCGGACGATTCTATAGGATTCTACTCATATATGTCTCCATAATTCAAGCACTAGCAAGCAGTACCGTTTGAGGTGATGCTTTAACGAAAACGCTTCTAAGAATCTGGCGTGGAGATTATGGTAGGCTAACCTATCCAACCTTGAACATTCGAGCTTTATTGCTTCCATAATGATAAAATCAGGGGTAGAATGTATAAGACTGCAGGCAGAGCAGGCTATGAGATATGATCAGCTGACCAATTGATTGCGCATCCCGAGCGATTTGGAATACGCGCCGGAAAACAAATTTGTTGCTCACGCAATCAGTTTATTAATTAGGATCAAATGGCGGAGAAACTAAGGGTCAAACACAGCAAGTTTTTCGAACCATCGTCACGAACAGGCCATATTTCCGAATCAGAGAACAAAACAAAACACCCACAAACAATATGTACCCTTATTTTGGCAACAACTAAAAGTTATTTCGATATCACAGATGACGCAGGTTTGCAAAGGCAACTGGTGCTGTGCTATCAGCAAAATAACAAGCCGACGAGAGAGTGCTACTCAGGTGTGTAAAACTGTCCACAGTCTCGAGTAGATTATCTACAATCACGTGCGAGTGAAAATGTCCCAGTCTTGAAGCAACACTTTACACTTTGAAGCTGCAGAGCGCATTCCATACAAACCTGCCCGATCAATCACCTTGTTAACCATGGTCTGCATGTCGTTGGCAAAAGAGGCTAAGTAAGACAATATCATCCGCATACTCTAGATGGGTCAACATAATTCCATGAAGAGACTCAACACAAAGATCACTGCACTCCTCAAACGCACTTCCCAGAATGTCGTCCATGACAAAAGTGAACAAGAACGAGGAAATCGGACACTCTTAACGAACATTACTAGAAGTGATGAACGCTCATGACAATTGTCCACAAACCCTCACCCTGTTTGCAGTGACCAAACAATAATCTTAACATACTCGAGTATTTCCCTGATACTCCCTCGTGAAGATGACGGTTCTAGAGGACACTATGAGCAACCGAATCGAAAGCAGCCTTCAGGTCTGTAAAGACCAAGACTGTCGAATGCCCAGAAGAGTGCCGATGCTCCAAGATTCTTCTCAAGGTAAAAATGTGATCAATGCATGCAAGATCGGACCAGAATCCTGCCTGTTCTTCACCTACCTGCCTTGTTCCGGCTTGGTGAGCCGACGTAATATAAAACCAGAAGAAAAAAATACCTGCACGTGATACACACTAGACTGATGCCTCTGTGCTTGCCACATAGATTTCGAGGTCCCATCCTGAAAACGGGAATTATTGTTAACAAGCGCCAATCACGAGGTAATTCCTCAGATTCCAAAATTGTCTGGAGGAGTGGGGTCAACCGAGCGCAAGAAGAAACTCTACACCAAGTTCACTAAACTACTCAAGCGCACTTCCCAGAATTTCGGCCATGACAAAATTGAACAGGAAGGAACACCTCTGACGAACACCACTAGAAATGAAGGACGCCCGAGGCAGTTGTCTATAAACTCTCACCCTGCTTGCAGAGTGGGTATACAGTGATTCCAATAGATTCATGTATTTCTCTGGTACTCCCTTGCGAAGAAGACAGCTCCAGAGAACGTTACGAGCAGCTGAATCGAAGGCAGCCTTTAGGTACAAAAAGACCACGACTGTCGGCTGTATGTAACAGTGCCGGTGTTCCAAGGTCCGTCGCAAGGTAAAAATATTATCAACGCACTCCGATCGGATCGGAATCCTGGTTGTTCTTCGCGTATCTGGCTTCCTCTGGGCTTAGTGAGCTGACGTAAAATGAGGCCGATGAGTAACTTGGACGCAATTGACACCAAACTGATGCCTCTGTGGTTGTCACATAGACTTCAGACCCCCTTTTTGAAAACGGGAATGATTGTTGATAGACACCAAATACAAGGTATCTCTTCAGTCTCCCAGATCATCTCGAAGAGTTTTGTCAGTTCTGATATTAACTCCTTGCCACCATCCTTGAAAACAGAAGGAGAGAGGAGGTCTGGTCTAGGAGCCTTATTACGCTTTAATAACTTAAGCTCCAGGACCACTTCTGCTTCCGACGGATGACCGTCTGGAATGCAATAACTGACCAATCGGGTCCTGTCGTTCACATGATCTGGTTGAGGCCAGCTGAACTGCTCTTCAAAATGTTTAACTCACCTGTCAAGTCGGCGCGGTTGGTTGGTGATAAGTGTATTATCGTTTTCACATATAGTCCCACTTACAGCGACTCGAGGACCAGTACAACCACGGATCAGGAGAAATAACTTTCTGATATTCCCGGATAAGAGGGCTTTTTCCATTTTTTTCGATTGTTCACCCAAGTGGTGTTCAAGGTCTTTGCGCAAGCTTCTGGTCAGTTGGCGTTTTAGTTCTCGACGGTTTTCAGCATAGTCAGAACCAGATGTGATCGAGCGACGCTTGTCCATGAGCTTTGTCGTTGTGACAGACTTTCAGTTCTGTCGCGAATGAACACCTTCGAAACACACTTCTTCACGGCATGCCTTCATAGCTGCAGCAGTGTGTTTCCAGTGTTCGCTAGGTTCGCTCACCTGACTCGAACTGGGCAATTTGTTCACTAATGCTTCCTGATAAGCGTTCTTTGCACTCTCCTAGCTCGTGCGTCATCTAAGTATCTAGAATTTGTGAGCACATATTCTTCGGGCAAATGACAAAACAAAAGCAGGCACACACAGCAGCATGGTCCGAGTCCAGGTGGTTGCTGCAAAAGGCAAGACAGCCCTTAACAGAGCGGTGCCACGTGTAATTGACTGCTAATATGATCGAGTTGTGTCAACGGCTGAGAGGCACAATGAGGTCTCAATTTAACACAGCGCCTCATCGCATGTTCGAGTGCGGTGCTCGAAATATAGAGACCGTAGGATGCGCACAGTTCAAGCGGTCTTTCGCCATTTTCAGTGCACTGTCCCCGGACACCAAACGTACCCCCTAGTCGCTTCTTCTTTGAAGAAAGATGACCAAGCTAAGCGTTAAAATTTCACGCTAGTATCATGAAGTCTGAGCGTTCAATTTGCCTCAAAAGGTCAACGAGGGCTTCGTAGAACACATCCTTGGTAACATGCGAACAGCTGTCCCCCGGAGCGTACGTCGTTATAATGAATACGCAGTGCCTTTCTGATTTGCGTCGACACACTTTAACCGATGTATTGAGTCCAACAGCGACTGTTCACTTCGACCCTATCGACCAGACATTGCTCTGCTCTGGAACTCAGTGCGACTCTCACTCCAGCTTGACCACGAGATTTACCTTCAGCGTCACCAGAAACCGTGAGACAGAAGCGCTTGCATCAAGAGTTATTTACAAGTGAGCTGAAGTGAGTAACGGTGCTAGAATCGTATAGCCACGTCTCCCACACAGCACACATCAAGTTCCAGATTCGAGAGAATACTCGATGGAAGATCTTGCTGACCGACTTGTCCGAGAAGGTGGACATTGAGGACGCCAACGTTTACCAGTTGTCTTGGCCTCAGAAAACAATTACCGCTCGAGGGCACAGAGAAGACGGAAAACTTGGCGGGTAAATTACAAGGAGAAAGTCGTAGTGGGTGAACGTCAGTGGGGAGAGAGTGACAAGTTCTGATAATTCTCAGTCGTTTATGCCGCGGAAGGGTGTTGACTTGAAGAACCCCACTCACAGCCTCTGACTCAAAAGTGACCTGCGAGACAACAGGATGCAGAGTTTCCTCGGGGGGCCCTACCGGGAGCCAGCGAGTCAACAGTCTGACTCACTTGGCAGTGAGGGGACGCAGTGAATAAGACATCAACGTCTGTGATTTTCAACACCGTTGCGCGCAGTGTATGTACTTGAAGTTACGTCAGACTTTCGGATAATACCGGGTGTTTTCCGACAATACTGAATAATACGCCGGTGGTCAGGATGAACCTTCAGGCGACCGGAGCACTCTTTGTTTGAGCGTGCCTTTTGTAACCTCTTCTTCCTGATTCGGAAGACAGCAGTGCCACAGCCATAAAAAATAATTCTGCTGTATTCTCATAAGGTCGTGCTTCACTGCCTACACACTCGTACGTGGTCAGTAGTGCGACATACGATCCTATGAGTACACCTGCTTTTCGTCTAACTGCTCCCGTTTGCTTTGTCTGACAAGGATGCACCTGGAAAACATGAAGTTCTAGTCAACATGGCCTGGCGGATCAATGCAGTACACAAGCCTGACCACCACGCCAACGTAGTAGTATAAGTCAGAGGTAGCAGTATAGGTCACGTTACTGTCCACTAATGAAGCAGGGCAACTAAAGTCGCGATGGAACTATCTTGTGGACGCCATCTTACACTTACTTGCATCCCAGTCACTTGCTTGTAAAGTAATGACACTTTCAAGTGCTTGGAGTTCAAGAATTGAGTTCTATCTCCTCCTTTTTCTTTAGCCCTGAGCTAGGTTTTTTCTTCTTGTAGTTGTATGATAAACATATTGTGGCGAAAACACATCCAATAAAGCACAATCTTTAGTGTCCAACTCGCTAGTTACTATGCCACACGCGCGCTTGCGATTTTGAATCACAATTCCAGTCCACAACACCCCTGAGTTTCCGGTCACACGTCGTGTGCACTTCTGTCCGGTTGAAGTGTGTGATTTACGCCTTCTATCCGGGGGTTTTCGGCCCGCTACTCCTCGTCCGTTGATCCGATTTCGTTGAGCGATGGCTTGTCCGGTCGCTCGTGCTGTCCTCCGCCCATCCACTGGGGGCTTTGACCATACTACACAGCCGTGTTGAGATGTTCCTGCGAGTGTTGGACTAATCACGCCTTCAGTTTGGTCATCCCTCCTATTTTGGCTGCCGCGTCTCGCCCGTTGGTCCGATCCGGTCGAGCGATGACTCATCCGGTTGCCCACGCTGTCCTCCATCTGCTAGTTGCAGGTTTTGGACGCACCTCACCATATGTTGAGGTATTCCGCTGAGAGTTGGAATGTTCACCCTTCCTGCTGACAGTCCACCACAATATGTACCAACAGCTGATATAATGTGGTCGTCGTTGATTTTGCTGTGACTATTATTGACATTGATGATGATGATGATGATGATGATGACAATAATACTAATAACAATAACAATTATAGTAGTAGTTTAATGAACAGAGTTTTTCACTGAACGTGGTTTTCTGTAGGTAGTACTGATAATAGGGCAAAATGCAAAACAGATTCGTTCGCCCTCAGTTGTTGCAAACACATTGCAATGAAAGGTCTACTCCTCAACTGTTTCCAGAGGTTCATTTGAAAAGGCTACAACACTGGACGATTAGGACTTGCCAGTTAACTCCAACCTTCTTTCCCGCGTCAATTATGCGATCACTGTAGTACTCAGTACAGAGCCAACTACCTGCCTAGACCCATAAACTTGAATCATGCTCTTTGTTCGGCTATGGTCATTAACACAAACTACGCGAACGGTCGGTAAGATAGGACAAAGTCGTATTGCTTTGTTGTTTGATGGGCCATGTTGGTATGGTAGGTGTGCGCGTGTGGCACCAGTGTCCCGGAAGTGTTTCTAAAACACGCTGCTCTCATAGTTCAGGTCGGATGAAGACCTGTGTGTTTCTTACTAATTAATTCAATTTGGTGTACCGAACAAACGGAGATGCCACTGGCTTGACCCATCTTGACAATCAGCTACCAGACAAGTATTAGGCTGGCGGCAACTTCACGCGTCTTCCTGAGTGACAACAGTTCTGATTAGGTGGACACTAAGATTGTCTGTTGTGGCTAAGTTAGCGTACACATAGTCTCATTAGTTTATGATTAACTAAGAACTGGACAGGATAAAACATGTTGGTTCGGACGGGGTGAGTGGCAGCAAAACGTGTACATTCGCACACAGGTTGACGTAAGTGCTTCTCTAACAACGTGTGTCGAACATGTCTTACGGGGCCCCATTGGAGCACAATCTCACGGGAAGTGTCAAGGCTCAATATACACTCTGTAAAAGTCCGAAACAGCTTGACGGATAAAGGTGAGCGGATAGTAGTCATGCAACAGTTTTCTAACCATTCCAACGGGTTTTGTAGTGGTGGCTCGTTTGAACAACAGGTGTAGACACTTTCATACAAACCAATGAAGTAAGCGGAAGGGTCTTCTCATCAAATTGTGGACAGAATTACGATCATCGATTATATCAATATGTAAAACCCAAAGAGGTATCAGGGAAACTAGAATAATATGTCTGTGCACATGATCATTAACCGCAGTTACCGAACGATACCACCCACTGTCGCCAACATCACTGATGGCAGCACACGGGTTCAAGTGGCGTGCAACCAGGAGAAGAGGAAGAAGCTAGACATAAAGCAGTGGAAATGCATAGAAGTTCATTCATAAAATTTCACACCTAAACTAGAAGACTCAAACAAAGATACCAGTAGTTTGTAGTGGACAAGTAGGTAGTGTAGTGGGTTGTGTAGTGAGATCACCTCCGACGTCCCCAAAGTTCTAAACTCCCCGTGACGTGAGAGTTGCCTTACCAGTACCACCGCGCCGGCTCACATTATCTTGTGAATATAAATTTACCACAAACCACTAGCCTCAAATTTAGTGTGTTAGCGTAGGTATCGCAGTTTTGCTCGTAGCTGTTTAATGAATCCACGCCATCTCTACTGGTGTAGGCTACATTCACTAGGATAACAATGTTTTAGCTACTATCGTTGGGAACGCCGCCCAACCAGCCTGACGCTTGTTTGAATTCGGGAGGTCGACTGGAATTTCCGTCAACATTCGTCCTCTGTGGCTGCTGCCCCGCGGTTGGGCTTAAAGTTCTCTCACGTCCAGTTCCCTAGCGCCCTTAATCATTGCGTTAAAGTCCGCTTGTGAACGGTGAGTAAATAAATAAATGAAGTTTGTTGGCAGATCCACCGTCTTCTCACTGTGACTTCCGATCCGCGTGAGTATAAGGCTGGGGAAACCTTGGGTGTACTAATCTCGGAACTAGCATCACGAAAAGCTCCTAAAAGTAACCAAACTCTGTGTGAGAGTATGACTGTGTCCACAAAAGAAATCGATTCCGGCCTACGTTATTTCCACTATGGAGGCCCTGCTGAGGTTTCATTTACTGTTCTAATAAAAGTTCCAACTTAAAAGTTCTACAGATCTCAGCATAAAGCAAATTCATCAATGGGAGTCATATATATATATATATATATATATATATATATATATAAGCGATTAGTGTCGACCAACTTGAGGTAAACGACAACGCAATTGGCATGGAATAAAATAAAACGTACACGTCAGAAACATTATATTTACATCCCTCAATTTATTGTCAATACTTGAAAAACAACTCAGTCAGGTTGACCAAATTATCATCATCCTCACACTGGAATTACTAAAACTGAAGTCTCGAAAGCATTTTCATGCGAATAATGTTAATTTTTCCCGATCGTCCCAAGGAAAGTCCGCCAAAGTCCTGTTATCTACAGTTGATGACTCCACGAATAGAGCCCCTTATTCCAGTTGACCACATGCAGTGTAATGAATAATGTTAAACAGTGAGGGTAATGTTTGCCATGAGTTGAACATTACTCACGCCTGGTGGCAGATGTGGACTACTGACGAACTCTGACAAAAACGCAAATCAAACTTAATGCTTCCTTTTCAACGTGGCTAACATCTAGGTCTATTTTAATGAGAACGTTAAAATCAAATGTCAGCCGGGTTTCATTTATAGCAACCAACTTCTGAGATACTTATCCATAGTTACTTCAAACAAACTAACAAACCGCAGGTGTCACTGAAAGAGGCCATTCGTTTTTTCTAACGCTTTCAACTATGCACAGCGCGACTCACGAATGCTACAACCTATAGACGAACGTCATCAACATTTTGAAGCTTGAACAGCTCAGAACCAGATTTTCCTTAGCCGGACTACTCGTGTCTACAGGGTTCTGATTAGAAACTGCGTATTGAAAGCAATAACGACGGGGTCTGGAAACTGCAAGTTCAGTGAAGACAAAGACATGGGTGAATTTTGTCTGTCTGAGAGCCGATATGAATTCTGACGGAAATTAATGCACAAACTTTTTCTCAGATTTACAACAAATTTAATACAAGATTCTGGAACATTATTGGGCTAACTAGAAAGCACTTGGGAATACCGGTTAAAATCTTACGTCGACCAGAACCATTTTCAATCACATTGAAATGTACTTTACGGTACCAGGTGAGAAAAATCACATTTTCATGTCGAATTGATCGAGAACGAATCAGACTGTTTTCGCACTACAGTATTTCCTGCAATTTAAGATCCATGTTTGATTACTAATTACGTGATCTGAAATGTGTTGGTTTCTGAATGTGGTTTCTTGTTCAAGAACACAAAAGTTTTAACCCTCTGAAAACCGGCCAAGCAAGCTAACAGATGCGCACGATTAATTACATTAGTGAGCAACAAAGCGAGGGGAGAAGTCAGCCTTGCCTAGCCTGACGGACCAAACATGAAATGTGCTGGAATTTCTATGTGAAATTTTGTATAAGTACACTCACCAGTTCACATAAGATGTCTGAGTGATCGCTGAATATTCAAAAGTCAATTTGTTCTCTATGGCAATTCCGACTGACAAGTTCTGAGAGATTCCTAAAGTGCTGTACTCAAGTACGGCGAAAATATTCTGTGCAAGCCCAGCTTAGGTTGTGATTTTTCACCACAAGCTTGATCCAAAAGGTATACAGTAGCACTTGAGACCGCGTGTTATTGTGATACCATTATGGCCCGATCCGTTTGACACGTGACAGCGAACAGACCACCTGGTTTACGTAGCTCGGTAGCAGCAGTTTCAGCTTAACAGTGATATGAAAGATCAATGGGAAGGAACCACACTACAGACAGTCAGTGGGAGATATGAATTGGGGCCGCTTTTCTATCAAGGATTAGCTGATGCGCTCGTGAGTCTGTCGCAACAATGTGTACACACAAGACAAAACTGAGTAAAAACGGTTCTAATGTTAAAACTGTAAACAAGGTGTCAGTGATGAGTGCACATCGCTTTCGACGACACAGCAGTCAGTAAAACCAAGATACAGCAGTGTTTATCAACATCAGACATCGAACAACGAATGTAGTAATACAGACCACACGTATGCCATTCGGTTAATAATAGATCGTCCTTTTCTGGATAAACTGATGCCCTTGGAGCTATTGCTCATTCTTGCACGATTTTCTAAATGTCGTGTTCATCCAACAGAAGATCTGGAGAATTGATTATCCTGGTGTGACACCCCTTAACTTAAACAGTAAGGTACATTCCGCGACGGTCCCACAGCCGATCGGTACCGAAAAAAAGAATTAGGTTAAAGAACACATTTCACTTTTGATGTGCAAAACGCTTACGAATACCACAACGTCAGACTCAGGTCAGAGTGGGACAAGCCACAAGAAACCGGTTTCATTAATCACTCGATACTTGTTGATATACCGACTGCAATCGAACCTGGGAAAGACCTTTCTGATGTAATTTTTGGATAAGAATGTGTTGAATGAAATCAAGCTTTTCAGAAATATGCTCACCCGAACAGATTTTACGAATTCGATATCATAGTATTCGCACGAGCCCGCGTTTGTATGCGATTGGTGCAAAGCTTTCTAATTGCAACAACTGGTCAATTCATGTCTTCTTTCGAATAATAGATATCCAATTCGTTTTACTTAAAGGCATTCTAAGTCGCTCGATTCCCGAACATTCCTTACAACAGTACCGCGAAAACTTGCGTTCATATACTTACCCTGTAAAAGAGGATGATGTAGCACGCTCTACGAGACAATCACTGAAAACAGCACTAAATCGCATTCATACGTCAGCCAAGCTAATTATGATGCAACGAACAACTCGCATCCCATCAACTTTCAGAAATGATCCGATACCCACACTCGCCAAATCAAACATTATTTGTGAAGTTATCTGTAACTGCGATTGACAATACGTTGACCGCAGAGTGAGGTCACTGTATACTCGGATCTCCGAGCACCTCCTCAAATGGCTTCTGAGTGTCAAAAATGGAACCACAAAGTTGCACATTTTCAGGAATCTGTCCATCGAGTAGACCCCGTTGAAGCATTCTGCGTTACCTGTCAGTCAATGAACAAGCACTCTTCAGTCTTTTCCGAACCGCTTGCCATATACTGTATGAAACGAACATTAAGAGTTCAAAAACAGACGTTAATGAATCTACCACTATTTTTGTTCTACGTCACATGGATTTAATCTCCTTTCTACTGTTATTTCTTTACCCTTTCTCTGTTTCCACCTTACATCTACATCCGTAACTGTTATTATTATTTTCGATCACGTGAATGAAGAATGGTTGATCACCTTTAAAATTTTGTCTGCAGTTTACCGCACGTCCAACTGTTTGTATACCATTTCGCCTATCTAACTGGAATAACGAAGGAAATGATGCTTAAGCATTCATATTACAAAACAATCGTTGTATTCCTCAAATTTGTTCGGAGACAACATTGTTTCTAAGACGTACTACGTTAGTGACATATTAGCCACGTTATATTTCATAGAACATGCAAAATGAGTCGTATGGGCAAGTCAAATGCTTCTACATACTATAATGAGCCTAACCTGTCTGAACTGTACTTCACGTTGGCAAGGCCGATCAGATCATGAGGTGGTATGGAAAAAACTGATACGCAATTAATCCGACGTTCTGTAAAATAGTCCAGAAAAGATTTACGGAAAGGTTTAAAACCTGACGTCGGCGAATTATAAACGACGTGAAAGTCGACCACAAAAAATGTCAACCGCACGGGCTGTATCGATCAGAAGTCCTGCGCTGTTTCCTGGAATTTTGATTTGAAAACTCGGGGGTATGTATGTGTAAAGTTGGCAGTGAGGATCATGATGTTTTGACGAATTTTCGTTCTGATAGTTCCAAACTAGCTTGAGATCTTGTCACGAACGCCCATTCTACGAGCGGCTATGTTGCAAAGGTGACTGTGAATCTAATCTTAGTGGGCAGCGAAACTCCAAGATTTGCCCGTACTCAATGCAACAAGGTAGAGAGATGTGTTCAGTTTAGGTGTAAATAGCCAAATATCGACATTCCGAAATATAATTCGTATCAAACTACCCGAGTAATCCGGTATTTTTGTTCACTACTGTTTATCAGCCGGACTTACCGTGTGTTGGTCCCGAAATTGAACCACGGATCATCCATGCATGGGATTGACTATCAGACAGATGCACTCCTGTTTTCACATACAACGCACAATGGTCATTGTCCAGCTGCCCTCGATTGATGGGTTGGAAATAACTAATCGGAACAAAGGCAGCTGATCGGGGAACCAAGACTGGTGGCTCCAAACTGGAAGCCTCGCTTCAGGTAGGCATCTATAAATCATACACTTAGGTCACATTTTTGACGCCACACCTTAGTTGACGCTATTTGGAACTTTTCAGATGATTGCTATCTGTCGGCGGTCTGGGCATATTGCCACAATGGGTGGAGAATGGTGATACTTTAGATAAGTAGTAGTGTACGGTCTATGATCTTTACTTTCGAGGTCCTTTAACAGCAAACAGACGGAGTAACAATGGGCTAGCTCATTTTTCCCACGGTTGCTGATTGGTTCATGCAAGATCCACAGAAAGAGTTGCCGTCAAGCTTTCCCGAACCACCTAAAATCTAGTGGAGGTATGTCGATAACACATTGGTGGTTATACGTAGAGAAACAATTATTTCTTTCATCAGCACATCAAATTTACGATTGTGCACGAATCAGTGGACAATGAGCTGATTTTTATAGACCGCAAAATACGCAGAATAGCCGGTAGTTATCTGGACACAAGCGCGCACAGAAAGAACACCGATAATTGTTGGTGCCTTTCCTTTGGCTCCGAACACCTTATGTGCACCAAGAAATCAGTATTACCCAGTTTATCTCACAGGTCTCTGTTAGTAACCAGTTTCGAGGACGAACTATCGAAAAAAAATACAACACCGTCAAGTCAACGGTTACTGTGACAAGGTTTTACGTCCAATTCAAAAGCTACCTTATAACAAGATCAACGAGCCCAGGAATTGGCTGTTGACTATCGTTATTCTGTACAGAAGGAACACATCAGACGACCCTGGACGGGTCCTCAATCAATACAACATCACGGTGATATTTATAGGCACCAACACGTTAAGGAGCTAGTCCACTTAAGGGACGAACGAACGGTTCTGGAGCAATCAGGCTGTGTTTACCGAATTCATTGTAAGGAACGTCAAGTTTTGTACAGTGGGCAGACCACTCGGCAGCTGAAGGTAAGCGCCAAAGAACATATAAGGTGTAGTAAGAAGCCTCCGATCGACACTCAGCAACTCTGGAAACTAGAATATGATTCAGTCATCGTGGCACACGCAGCCCTCCATCCAATTGTACTAAAACTGGCTTCCGTAACCAAAAAGAACGTCTTTTGGCAGAGCCTTGCTGACTGCTAATACACCACAGGCAGTGAATCGATCCCATAGTTTGGAATTGTCAGTTGTTTGGCCTGATGTACTGGGTGGACAGCAGTGACACCACGTAGGAAAGGTTTGCGGCATGTCTGTCAACTGCCTTATCCCATAGATTCTACGCGCATGTAGATTAAACGCACACATGAACACACACGCACAAACACACATAATAACTATCAATCCTTATTCGCACCCAGACTCGTCACGTTGTGACCTCAGGTGAACCGTGAATCCATAGATCCTCTTGGCAGCCTGTCTACACACCGCATTTTAAACACACAATTATATGCCAGTTGATGACCGCCTCATCCGAAGCTTGTACAATGTAAATCTTCTTGTTTAAATCACTTGATAAAGACCCCTCAAGCGGGTCAGGACGTTACGAAGCTTATAACTCTTTTGGTTTAATTCGTTGTGGCTTAACCAAGGGACTACTTGATAATGTATTCCTATTCACCACATTAACACTTGGCTACCTAGTTTTACAGTATGCTAAATATCAATAAGTAGTTGAAACTTGGCTCAGATGAAGTGGGCACCCCTCACAAACGTTTGAAGTTTTCATATCCAGATGGTTCCAAAGTACCAGACTTGGGTTACGCTCTTTGTAGAGCCCGCCAGCATTGTAGACTCTCGTCACAACCGGAAGTTAAACTCTGGCCACGCTTTCATAAGGCAGCCTTGCTTATCACTGTGTCATCAGCTTCACGTTAGGCACTGTGCATTCGTCTGCGAGTATTAAGCAGATTGTCAGGTCGTGTCAATTAAAGACAAAACAATTATCTTGTTAACCTATGGTGGTGATGAAGGAAAACATCACAGATAAACTCCTTTAGGAAGGAACTGGTTGGAGAATATAACTGATTACGAAGGCTGCAAACAAAGATCAATCGTGTTCAACCAAATGACCGACTTCACGTCATTGATCAACAAACTGTGTAAAGAGGTTTGCAACCGAACTGTGAAATTTGAATAAAGATTAACAAAGTTGGTTTATGAGATCGCGAACCGGAGTCCAAATTCCCATCGTAGAATAAACATGACCGAAACTCCCGTTTAGTACAAGGGACTAAATCCCGGCTAAATACTGATATTTATGCACCGCAGATTTCAATCAATTCGACATTCAGTCCGCCCAATTATTCAGGAACAAACTCTGTATGAAACAGTTCCAAGTTGTCCAGTGTAGTCAGACCAAACGCCACTTAGCTAGAGTTTTGCGGAGCGCACCTATGTGACGGTCATTTCAAGTCAGAAAGTGAAGAGAAATTAGCATACAAAGAAAGTGGTGATTCTGTTTCTTTGTTACAGTTGTGACTTGTCTGTGAAAATTAAACAAACTCAAACTACAAAAGGTGTGCCCAACAGTGCAAGTCTTTCTTTTAGGTTTTCACTTTACAGACAAATACCAAAATGCCACACAAAAAGCGATACTGTCGAGCACAAGTATTTTCTTGTTAGATGAAAGAATAACCGCTCAAAATCAGCTAGCAGATACAAATAATGTTAGAGTCCATAGTCATAAATGTGTTTCTCCGTTAGGACAAACTGTAAAATATCTCCGTTGATTTTATTCATCTGTGTTCCCTAGAGAGAGAACACCTCCGGGTGCGCCTTATAAAAGTTCTCCAAGAATAATTCAGACAGACGAGCACGTTAAACTGCGAATGTTTTAAAGTTGGTCATTTTTTCACATTTGTGTCAATGTTTGTTTGTATGCAAAAGTTTGTTTTCGCTGGCCGTTTATTGTTCAAAAGCTCTTTAACCGGTTCTGCTGACGCCTTTACATGAAACGCGTTGTTTTTTCATACAAACTGACATAATTGAGGTAGTTGCCAAATTTGTCAAATGTGCTCTTACAGTGATGTGTCCGAGTTAACCGGAATCACCTCCATGCATATATATATATATATATATATATATATATATATATATATATATATATATATTCAGATCACCCCGTAGATTACTAACATAGAGCCTAGTGAGTTAATGCTATAAATCATTTTCGCTTGCACATGATCAGGGTTAAGAACATTTTGGTCGTAGACTACCTTGTTGTTGCAAACTAAGTGGCAGGAGTTCCAACTCGCGTGTTCGTCAGCACTAGGCTACCGTCGGTTCCTCTGCTGTTAAACCTCACCTTATCAATGCTGGACAGCAAAAAACAACAACTGAATACATGTTTAGTCCGCTGGAAGTGCACGTTCATGAAACCAGAAAACCAGTCTGAATGAGGCTCCACCCAGAGAATCTGTGCACCGCACTACAGAATTGTTGGGTGACTAAGTCAAACGGAGGCCGTTAGTGACCCCGTAAGTACAGGACAACTAGCATGCAGTTTGCAACAATTTTTGTTGATGACATCAACTGAATCCTATGTCGATGTTTGGGTATTTAAGACTAGCTAAAAGTGATTAGGCATAGGAATGCACAAGTGTTGAGTTAGAGAAAAGGTGTACAATAACAAGAAGGAACACTGCGTTTGAGTTGCCAGTTGTGGTTGAAATAAGATGCAAAAACAAGACAGAAAATGGGGCGTGAATGGCCACTCAAGTACGTTGTTCAGAGTTACCCGAGGCTGATAGAAAGAAGAAATCGATATGATAGTAACTTCGTCTAAAGCTATTTGATAACACTCCAGTGGGTAAGTAGTGATGAGCATCACTCCCTTTCACAAGCTGCTTAGGAGGCCTTTCCTGAATAGCACTCGAATTTTGGCCTGAACAGGCACCGGACTAAGGGAATTCCGCAGCATATGACAACAAACCATACATTTTTGGGATGACTGGTAATTTTACAAATATTTAGTTCGTCTAGTCCGTGATCAACGGCAGCAATCAACAAAAATAAGGGAAAGCTCGGGATACACGCACGAATACTCGATGACAGTCAAAGACGTGTAGGTGATTAGTGTTTACGAGCTTCCAGTAAGTTAAACAACGCTCGAAGTGGTGCAAGTGAAAAGACCTTGAAGAACGGAATAATGGACGATTGAGTGAGCGATTGCAGAAAGTGGCACTGAGTTTCTACTATGCTTTCCACTGCAAGCAGAGGTAGAAACCGCATTCAGAGCAGATGTGTGAAAATGAACTATTGTAGCTGGGATCTTCAGAAAAGTCACAAGACCATTAGTCACTGCAACAATCTAGTCGATTATCTTCGTCAGCGTTACAAACAAAAATGCACTCAAATGAATGTGCATAAGCCACTTCTGTCATAACTTTCATATACTCTAAACCCAACGTAATAAGCAACTCTAATACGACGCTTATTTATGTTTCTGTGCGTTGAACCTTAAGATTGATGCGGTTATTTCCGTGTAGCACTCTTTAAATACTTCAGAAAATTCGCAACTGCTTTGTCTAGCCCTAAACATATAAGACGAAAGTGACCCATCACGAATGAACAATAAAACAGTGCTCTGACATTTGATTTTTCAGAGGTCCCATGACTACTGAACTGAGCTCATAGCGGAAACCGATTCGAAAAATGCACTGGACGGAATGGAATGTTTATGCTTTGAACACTAAACGTGTTTCAGAGGTAGGCGAGGTTGAGATTGAAACAACTGGAAACGGGAGTTCAAATGTGTCTGACGACACACACAAACTGACTTTCTTCTGTCGGGGAACCAAATTGGATGACATGCAAACAGGGTGGAAGCTTACGAAGAACATGGATTGAACAGTCACCAGAATCCCCGCTCCGTGAGACCGCAAACATGTTTGACGTTTCGCACGACATATTACTGACGTCAGCCTGTTGTCAAAGACCAATTTACAAAACAACAGTACGCAAAGCTAAGCAGAGTGTGCGAATATCCAAGATTATCCTGTTGCCAGAATACTCACCCTGATCTTGCTAGGACGATTCATAGGTTAGTAGAGCAATGACTGAAACCAGGTTAATCGCAGGAGCTGCTGGATATCACGAGGAATCTCGGAACGTCGTAGGAACATCAGTTCCGGTTTCTTACAAGTTTTTCATATGATCTGTATCTTCTTAATATGATCACATGGTAGTGGGACCATAAAAGGGTTGATTGCGCATAAGCCGTCAACCGAGGAAAATCGGGTCAAAGAGGCATCAGAATCATAGAGATCAATTTCCATATGACTTGACGTTGACCTCAATGGAATTGCGAGTTGCCTTCTGTTTCGGTTGTCTATCTCCCCCAGACTCTACTACCCCTAACATATTTAATTGATCGTTATTAGGTAAATTGTGGGCCAGATTGACGGCCCGGGCTCGTTCGCTTATCATCACCTTTCTGTATCAAATTCGCGAAAGACGAGGTTCACCCAGCACATGTTGGTCATTATAACCAAATGTACTCACTGGAGTTTGTGCTATTGTTGGATATTCAGATATTTATGAATCTAGGGCATTCGCAGTCCGAATCTGTCTGAATGCCCAGTTGCTGGCAGTAGGTTTCTTATGTCTCACACCGAACTGGCAGGTTTCAAGCGAATGTGGGTACTACACACACTTTTGTTAAGACTCAGCAACCCGCCCGAATACACCCTCAGAGACTCTCGTGGGGTAAGCGTGTTAACCGCTAGTTCAACGACCTTCTGACAGGAATTATTCAACTGCCACATCCAAACGCACAGTAACATCCTTTTGAGAGTAATGTCCGAGTCGAACACTAACCCAACTGAGAGACGCAGCTTCAACCCCAGTAATTCCAAAGAATAACCTAACGATCCACAATTCTCAATAATTTATCACATGGAATCTGCTGGGGTGTTTATAATAACGAAGATCAATCTACGTAGGTTGAACAGTTACAGGGTGAACTCTACAATGTGTCACTAGCAGTCTCGGTGTTTTGACTAACCCCTCAGCTGGATTAATTAAAACACACATCGTAGTTGAGTTGCGCTCCAGTAAGAATGTTAGTAGTGAATGGCATCAATTGAAATTGTGACCTCTTATACAGGTCTGGCGAGGTTGAAACTGGGGTTCGAAACAACCTTTTGAACGTAGACGAACAGACTCATTCTTACACTGACGCATAGACAAAACTGAGTTGCTTAGCTTGAAACGACTGTGGAACGCCATTGCAAGAACAGATTCGATGGTGGATCTAGACAACCACTATCGAAAAGGATTCATTTAACTGATAACTTCACGGGCCTTATTCAGCCGAAAATTAAACCACAACCAGTTCATTGTGCCACAGGTTGTCTGACATGACACACAGTTACGTGTGTAACCGAAATCCCTCTCTTGATCCGATTTTTTTATCACCCAGAAATACAGTTTTGCTTTGTATACATTTTTATGGGATACTGAAACATCAGCATCGACCGTTAACCTAAAATTGTCAATGACGACAGTGAAAAGCGCTTAAAGAAATGTCTCCCAAAAATGTTGAGAAAGGTCAACGTTCAAAAATGTAAGCAGCGCGTACCCATCTCATCCGTTACTACAAATGGTTGCAGTCAACAAATAGCAAAAAGCCACGACAACAACAATAAAGATCCCAGGCTTTATGAGAGTTCAGAAGGAGTGAAACTGAAGAACAGGTTCTCAAATTTCGCCTGCTAACAAGGGTTTGCAGTTTGCAGAGACTGCTGAGATCCGACAAACAAACCCGGTTCTGGGCCTACAGAAGCATACAGTTCCCCGGTAAGTCCATTCCGTTTTCTTTAATTTTCCGTTGTGTCCTAGTTTTAGCTATCCACTAATTTTGAGTGTCTAATGAGTTTGAAATTCCACAGCTAACAGCCTCGCCACCCTTCATAACCGTTTGACCTTCCCATATAAGTTTAGTTCTGAAAACTGTGAAAAATCTGAACTCCCGCCAGAACTGAAACAGTAATAGGAACCGCATGTTCCATAAATTAACGAATCTACCACAATGCTTTCTAGCGATAACCTTTTTTTGACATTATCGCGTCTCTCGCGACTTTCAATTTCGTTCAATTTTTTATCTTGTTCGTGTTAGGCCATCTGATAACTGTTTCACAAACTTTCACCATTCCCGGCACCCGTGCACTGAACCGATTTCGGAGATGTACCATATGACATTCGAAAGAAAAGTCTGCACGTAAGATAGTTTCATCTTCATTTTTGACCTTTCTCAGATAATATATGGAACCGAAAGTGAGAACCACAATCACTGAGCTACGCACAACGAACCTCGATTGTTAAGTCACACTGACCAATGACTGTTAGAAATGGGTAGAGATTCACTTTTATTAGGAGTTATTCAATACACATAAGAAGGATACGCTGCTGATACAAACAAGCTGTATCATGCAGTGGTAAGCATTCATAAAAACAGGGCGAAAGCTGGGCACTGTTAACATGATTACCAGACTAGACACTCGATGCATACACAGATCGATGATGAGAGAGAAACAGACAGTCTGTAGCGATTTAAAAAAAAAACAATTGAGAAATGAACGCTTGAAAATTGAAGGCAAAAGTGAACCGGTTTTGAACGATTTGGAGAATGAGCCAAACCGGCGAGTATCCGATAGGATGTAGATGACTGACGGAAAACGATGAGGAAAAAAAATTCGGCTTTTGAAAATGCGTAGTTCAAAGGAAAACGGTTTATAGCAATTTTTCAAAAAATGAGGGATAAAAGCGATCAGGTGCCTACAGAAAAGTGAGAACAAAAAAGACAAAATGCTCCAAGAAACACAAAAAGACATTTAGTTTTTTCAATCCATGTCAAGTGGTTGGTGAAAAGCAGGGAAATGAATAAGGATGTCAAGTATGAATAGTGGGGTACAAATGGTCTGACAAAAAAAAACAATTTAGAAAAGAAATGTATTCCATAAACGATCCGTCTTAAAATACGCGCACATCGACGTAGAACTGAGACGGAATAACAGTCAAAACAAGCTGTTTTTAAAACCACAGGGATGAGTATGTTCATCCTCTTCTTACGAACATGTATGAGCGTATAGACAAAGCAGAAGAGCCCTAAGATTGCGCTGAACTGACTACACCGCGTTATCGGTGTTTAGAGCAAATCTACCCGCTTCCAACGGTTCCAGAGCTTCTTCGATCAGTCGAATAAGCGGTAAACGACGAACTGTGCACAACAAGGAGATCTCGCTTCCACGTCGTAACTGAAAAATTGCTCCATCCGCTAGACTACGGGATAGAGCGCGATCGGCTACGATACTCCATGTTTGCTGTCCACCCGGGTGCACATGCTTAGGGAGGACTAGGCTATTATCAATGCCATTTGAAAGTTGCGGTTGTTGTTGCTGTTGCTGCTGCCTCGTCAAGCGCTGATGTTTCCTATCTCGTTTGGCCGTCAAAATTGCTGTCGCAGCTGCTGCTGCATCAAATTGCGGGGTTGCGGTAGCTGGATTAAACCGTTCCAGGAACGCGTGCGGAGACAAACCGTAAGCAAGGCACAGAGCCAAATGATCAATCACCATGTCCACCGGGTGTCGTGCCTGCTGACGTGTGACACGCATGTACTTTTGTAACGGTCTAATCAGAGTGGGGAAAACAGCCTGTGCGGCCTCGTACGGGTCAAGGGTTTTGTCTGAATTGTATTTGTCCTTAAATACCAATCCATTACCTAGTGGAACGGAATAGGAGAGACAACAGGAGAACACGCTGAACGGGACTGCGAGACCATTAACAATCGAACATTGAGTAAGATTGGAGAAAATGAATATCAAACGGCAATCATGATACCCATTGGATGAACAGTGGGTGGATGGTTATCGAATTGATCAAAATTACATGTGGGCTACCTCTGAAACCAGGAAAATCCATCAAAAACAAAGCGAAATAGTATGCAGTTAACAGTTAAGTAGTTCAAAGGAATTAAACCATAAGGTCGCTAAGTATACTGTATGTGATGTTGCGTTCAAGTCTACTCAAGTTAGTGTTTTACTCAGTATTGTCACATAGGCAATTTTAACAAAATTATCAACGTTTTTACGAAAAAGTCACGCAAAAGAACAGAGTTCTTATTGTGAACAGTGATGAGAAGAACGAAGAGAGGTGGTAACCGAGAAAGGTGAAAGAACACCCATCTCGACTGTAAGGTCTGTCATTCCTTTCATCTGTCACTAAACAATATGTTCATGTCTGTTCTGTTTAGCGCACTCGTAGACTTGAAAATCGTTTGAATCTACGTGTTCACTTCGTCCTCGCGCGCCTTGCTTTCAGCGTTCATATGGTTGTTGTTACCACAGTCTAACTTAAAACATCCATTCTAACAAATTAAATGAAGCGGACTCGCTCGAATTACTAAATCGGCTCAAGAGGAACGCTTTCTAAGCTACCTCGGTGTGGTGAAATCTCTGCTATGAACAAGTCATCATATATCGTTTGACAACTTTGTTCAGTTTTCACCTCACTACGCAACTGGCGAGTCCGACGTGACCCAATTATGTGATGAAACAAAGTTATCAAACTATATACAGTGAGTCACAGTAACCGTTCACAGCGGAGATACCACCACACTAGTTTCAATACAAGCTGGAATCCGATCCGTCTAATGTCATAATAGATGTTGTTAGTTAGAATACGATAACAATGACCATGTGAGCGTATAAATCAAGGTGTGCGATGACGAAATGAATACATCGACTCAAACAACTGACGAATCTACAAGTACACTAAACATAACAGACATTACCATAGAGTGTAACAAGAGATGAAAAGAGTGATAGACTGCACAAGATATTTTAGTTATTTATGAGTAGTCGGGGATTTGGTTAACTTCAAGTTGAAAATCACCCACAGTCGATCGCAACTTTCGAATTCTTATAGACTTTCCAGCTAGTCTCTTTCGAATAGAAGCATTAGACTGAAGTTTCCCCCTCACTAGAGCTCGTCAGTAGTGCACAGTCGAGATTAGGACTCCGGCTACGCTGTCAGCAGGCAATCGTGTTGACCACAGAGCCAATCACCTCACATTAGGTGCGGCCGAATTATCATATATGAATGTTCGACCAATTTAGCTTGCGAGTAATGATCAGGTTGTCCGATCATCTTGAGACGGGAAAAATATGGAATAATTACAGTCCGGTACGTTGACATACGTTAATAGAACGGGTTTTAAAAAAACATACGGTAGATAAATCTGATATGCGAGAAGATGAATATCGATGTGAGCAACCAGAAGCATCAGAAAGACCTTTATCAATGAACTTATTACAAGCATCCAGGTGTTTGGTCAAATGTAGCAATGTTGAGGTGAGTGAGGAATATCGTTAAAAATTAAAAACATTAACAGCAATCTTCGGTGTTTCCTAAGTAGGCCAAGAAAAGCAAGGGTTAGACAGTGCGCCTAATGGGGAAAAATATAAGTATGCTTGAACCTTATAAATGACTTCTGACACTACCTTCAACCGCTATGTACATGTAACGCCAGGCTACTTTAAATTAGCAATAGGAAAGATACCCAAATGTTAAACAATCTTGATCCCGTTTGTAACAGTGGAAGAACTAGAAATGAAATCAGCGAGGTGAATCTTAAAGAAATGAAAATCAAACAATCCGATAACCCCAAAGGTTAAGGAATAGATATCTAGAAAAGAACCCGTCCGTTTTTTTAAGTGTAAAGTCTTATATAGCCCAAAGAGTGTTTCTATACCCTGTAATTCTTACATTTCAATCACATGGGAAGTCAGTGGATTCGGACGAGCACTGAACGAGATTGGTACAATTTCATGATAGGGTTGAATCATCCGCAGGGACAGTGCGGTACTGTGAAGTGTTGGCTACTGATTTTTAGTTTGGACCTTTTCCGGTATCTCAAATGTACTCGTTCGATAGTGCACTTCAATCAATACGTTATACTGGTTAGTGTAACCAAAGGACTGGGTGAACAACAGATAACAGCAGAAGTGTCAATACAACCTGAAACTGAACTAAAATCCAGAATTAAACACAGTGGGATGACAGGTGAGTGATCCGTATGCAACTGGGTAGATCGATGCGTCTAGAAGTCGAAATATGCAAGCACCTAGTCGGTACTGTATCCTAATACACTATTCCGGGTTAAGAGGAAAAGGGAACTGTTCAATATGGCTTGTAGCGAAAGTGGTGTCCGTCAAAGTTGCCCAATTTCCCTAACCACTTTTTTCAGAGGAATTAGAGAACCACAGTCTACGACGCTAATAATTCATGTATTGCCGTTCTATCTGGTGGGAAAATGTCAGATTTAGGCTGTACTGACAATAACTTATTGTTGAATGACAATCTCCAACACGAACAAAGCAATGTGCTTCACAAATTCAAAGTCCAAATGACGTTTTCAGATTGTAAAAAGAGTGCGTCACAATGAAGAATGGGAGGTCGTGCAGCCGATTCTTCTACTTAAGGAGCTGTATCATCAATGACAGGAGATTGTGAGGATTGAAACCAAATACGTATTCTTAACGGTGTCTCACGTGAACACTTGAGATTACTTTTAAACAACTGCTGCAAAAAGTTGGTCGTGGGCGTCAAGCGTGCCGAAATAAGTAATCAGTAACCTGTGTATGCAATCCCACGAAGGAATGACGTCGGCTTAACACCAGTGAAGACAGTGAACAGAAAGTAATTGACGACCAGATGTAAACAGACTCACTCGTCTAAAAATACAAACAATAAGATGACTAGGCCACGTATTAAGATCAACCTATCCTTGGCGAACATGCACACACTTGGTCAAGCCCAGGGCTCAGTGGTAGAAAATATGAGGTGAACAAACGATGAATTCGTGTAGAGAAATCAGGCTTGCAGTATTGTATTGTGTTTGTCTCCCAGGATGGTGCAGAAGACCCCTACACAGCTTGTAGCTTGAGAAGTTAGGGGAGATGGCACTTAAATAAGTGCAGTGGCGTGAAGGTTGTCGATGATTTACAGAGTTGTCTGTGAAGTAAGCAGAAGTGATCAAGCGGGTTAGTGAAAGCACGAAAATAGGCTACCCCAAAGATGATGTTTCAGTCCCGCTTGAAACTCGGTTTTGTTTGTACACAGATACCAGAGTTAAATGAATTAATTCCCACTTAGCCCAATCGTTAATCATCAAGCCGAGATCGTTTTCTCAGTCCTAGGCCTCCTAAGCGGTACTGATGTTTTCCCCGATGAGAACGGAGTTGGATCACGGTATAAGAAAAATCGCGTCAACTCTCAGTCTGACCAACGAAAAAATTTCTGCCAACTAAGTGAACACACCTAAACAGTAACTACGCTGAGCAACGACATTCAAATTTAGCCTTCACCATCATAACAACGGCCTCGAACCTGACCAGAAAATATTGTGGCTCGGGCCATTATTCATCCCAACAGTGACGCGGAACATCCTAGAAGAAAACATTACCGAAACGATTATAAAGTAATAATAATAATAATAATAACAATAATAATAATAAAAGATTGGGCGGAGGAACTAGCAATGGTATGGATGCAGATACGCCATTGACTGTGACAGACCACCATCTCGGGTAGTGTATCAAACCAGCGATTTGAGTGATCATGAAGACCCCAACCAGATAGGCGACGCCTACCCACTTTCCTCAATGGAATAGTCAGGACTCTTATACTTCGTGACCACGCTGTTGCCTAACCACCACACGGTTTCAACCAATTGTTAGTGATCTCAATATACAATGCCCGGCACGGGTAAACGTTCAGCTGACATGCAGAAAATGATACCCAATCATCGTAGGCTGTGCAACCTGATTAGTCAACCAGTTGAGCACGCAATCCGGGCGATTCGGAATACGCACCGGAAAATAACTGTTGCTCATGAGATCAGTCCACCTAATGAGGACCAATTCGTGGAGATATCGAGAGTTTAACGCACCAAGTCTGTTCAAACTTTTGTCACGAACACGCCATATTTCTAAACCATAGAGTCAAATAGAACAAAACAAACATGCCTTTCCCTTCAACGACAACCGAACGTTATTTTGACAACACGGATGACGCAGATTGGCAAAGGCAACTCGTGTCTTCGTTATCCTCGCTGTTATCCCATCGGTAACAGTACAACTTGAAAAGACGGTGCTATCTAAGTATGTGAAACTGTCCACAGTCTCGAGTAGATTATCTACAATCACGTGCGAGTGAAAATGTCCCAGTCTTGAAGCAACACTTTACACTTTGAAGGTGCAGAGCGCATTCCATACAAACCTGCCCGATCAATCACCTTGTTAACCATGGTCTGCATGTCGTTGGCAAAAGAGGCTAAGTATGACAATATCATCCGCATACTCTAGATGGGTCAACATAATTCCATGAAGAGACTCAACACAAAGATCACTGCACTCCTCAAACGCACTTCCCAGAATGTCGTCCATGACAAAAGTGAACAAGAACGAGGAAATCGGACACTCTTAACGAACATTACTAGAAGTGATGAACGCCCATGACAATTGTCCACAAACCCTCACCCTGTTTGTAGAGTGACCAAACAATAATCTTAACATACTCACGTATTTCCCTGATACTCCCTCGCGAAGAAGACGGTTCTAGAGAACACCATAAACAACCGAATCGAAAGTAGCCTTCAGGTCTGTAAAGACCAAGACTGTCGAATGCCCAGAAGGGTGCCGATGCTCCAAGATTCTTCTCAAGGTAAAAATGTGATCAATGCATGCAAGACCGGACCAGAATCCTGCCTATCCTTCGCCTATCTGCCTTGTTCCGGCTTGGTGAGCCGACGTAATATAAAGCCAGAAGAAAAAAACCTGGACGTGATACACACTAGACTGATGCCTCTGTGCTTGTCACATAGATCTCGAGCTCCCATCCTGAAAACGGGAATGACTGCTGATAGGCACCAAATACGAAGTACCTCTTCAGTCTCCCAGATCATCTCGAAGAATTTTGTCAATTCTGATATTAACCTCTCGTTATCATCCTTGAAAACAGAAGGCGAGAGGAGGTCTGGTCTAGGAGCCTTATTACGCTTTAATAACTTAAGCTCCAGGACCACTTCTGCTTCCGACGGATGACCGTCTGGAATGCAATAACTGACCAATCGGGTCCTGTCGTTCACATGATCTGGTTGAGGCCAGCTGAACTGCTCTTCAAAATGTTTAACTCACCTGTCAAGTTGGCGCGATTGGTTGGTGATAAGTGTATTATCGTTACATCGACTCGACGACCAGTACAACCACGGGTCAGGAGAAATAACTTTCTGCTATTCCCGGATGAAAGGGCTTTTTCCATCTCTTTCGATTGTTCGACCAAGTATTGCTCACAGTCTTTGCGCAAACTTTTAGTCGGCTTGCGTTTAAGTTCTCGACGGTCGTTATCCTGTTCAAAACCAAGTGGGATTGAGTGACGCTTGTTCATAAGGTTTGTCCACAGCACGTCTTCATAGCTGATGCGATTTTGTGTCAGTGTTCGTTAGTGTTGTGTCCTATCTGAACCGTGCTTGGATGTGTTCGTCTTTATAGTGACTGGCTGGTCTACTGACTAATCCGCCTTATGTACGTGTGTGTATGTATATGTCTAGGTCATCAGCGACCATTTACACTCCACGAACCACGTGGCTACGATCACGTCACAGTCACAGTCACGCTGACAATCTTTGGCTCTATTTTTCTGATAGCATTCGTGTACATGTTCTACGCTGTGTGCTTGCGGCACAAATACAACTACTACCTATTGACTAGGTTTTTAATTTAAAACATAACAGGTCCTGTAACCCGATTCGAAGTGGGCAATTTGCTTGCCAATGCTTCCTGGTAAGCGGTCGTTACGCTCTTCTTATTCGAATGTCAGTTAGTTATCTTGCTTTTAACCCTTTCACATACGGCCTTCGATTGAGATGACACGATGACATTTGTCATAAGTACGTATGGAAAGTGGATTTCATCTATGCAACAGCCACATAGTATCATATAAGTAGGCTTGTAGTATCTGTAAAACGAAATATACAAAGGGGTCAAAAACAAGCACTCCCAACAGAAATGTTAAGGATCTAGAATGAAAGTAAACCGCACATAACCACGGAGAGAATACTAAGTACAAACAGAACTTTTCGGGAACCTAATAAGTCGATCCATACCAGGCAACCTGAAAACGTATCTATCGACCATATTACTCAGTATTCGCATAACCGAGTCACAGTATATTTTATCCATTGTCCATATGATAAAAACGGGATAATATAAATAAGCATCTAAACTGTTAGCAATGGCTACCCTCACAATGTCCACCACTTTAGCGCGATCACGCCATACACGAGTGGTCACCTTAGGAAGAAGCACGGTAATGCAAGTGCGCGAGTGTTCAGTCATAGTGAACATGTGTAATGCCAGCCATACAAATAAACCTATGCATAAATAACAGAAAGCTCACTACAACTTCGGCGAGAACATTCCAAGGTCGAACAACTTACTTTGTGAGGTTAAGGGAATCGCCGTCTGTCCGGATACGCCAACATTACTTTCCGTTGCTAACCGTCGAACATGAGTGAAGGCTTCTTCGACAGCTAGAAGGAGACGCATCCGGCGTTTGCGTGTACGTTTTTCCAATTCCAACTCTTCGTAGAGACGTGCGGAAGCACTCTGTCCATTACTGCCGTTATTCGCCCCCTGATTCATTGTGTAGCCCGCCCCACCTTTATCCAGACAACCCTCACCATCAACATCATAGAATTTGTATTTCGAGCCTCCTCCACCTCCAGTTGCGGCGGATCCTGGTTCTGTAGAAGGTGCACCTCGTCGTCCGCGTTTCCCGGCACCAGTAGCGCCAAGGTAGCTTGAGTGACCGGGAGTGTAAGCCTGTTGGACGAGACGACAATATAACGAATGAAGAAATATTTACGGAAATCAGAATAGGCGTCAGATAGGTCGACGAAAGGCTCGAGGTACAAAATTCATTATCATCATCACCATAACAGCCATAAGCCTGACCAAAAGGTGCTGTGGCTCGGGCCGCCGCTCATCTCAACAGTCACGTGAAATATCCCAGAAGAAAACGTTACTAAGAAGGTTGAAAATTAATACAAGACTAAGCGGAAGAACCAGAAATGGTATGGGTACAGGTATTCCATTGACTGCGACACATTGCCATCTCGGATGACGTCTCTAACCAGCAACTGGAGTGAGCACGAGGACCCCATTCAGGAAGGCGACACCTACCCACTTTGCTCAGTGGAGGAAAGTGGTGACGCCGGGTTCAGGGTGATCAGAAACCAAAATACATAATAAACTGGCTACAGTCCAAGCAAGTATATTACATCGATGCATCACAAAATAACACGAACGTGGAACATCGACGAAATTCGCCGACGTGTCTTCGAAACAGATAGATTGTGTTGACCTTTAAACATGTTGACCTCGTCTCACAAGCTTCATTAGCTTGGCGACGGATATCAAATAATCGCCAGCCAGATCGTGCCGGTGTCTAGCGCAACGGGACCGTATCACACAAACCCAGTTTGACTAAATGAAACCAACTGGATCCATCATCCCATGTTTATATGGACTCCCCACGATTCATAAAAGTGGTTGTCCATTTGGACCGATATTTGATATGTGCAATTCAGCGTAACACGCAGCTGCCAAGTGACTGCTGGATATATTAGAGCTTATATGACGGAAATTCTGCCCACATAGTCTACGTGATACTTCCGAGTTTGTGGATTCCGTGAGGGTCATTAATGTTAGACACCGACACATAGGATTTCTTGATATCACTTCGCTATTCACGAATGTTCCGTCGGAGGGAACAACTGACTTTTTATGTGATCAGAAATCATGTTCGGATTGTAAAAATCAGACCTAAAAGAATTGCGGTGCACCCTCAATGTTCAGTTTTTGTTCAGTGGTGAGTTGTATCGAAAATCGGATGGAGTAGCAATAGGTCCATTAAGGGCAGACGTACTCATGAGCAAATTAGAATCCCAACTTCAGTCGATTATTCAGTTTTCATATGTGCCGTCGATATGCACACGATATACTCGTTATTATACAGTCACAAGATGAGTTAACAACCATCCTTCAGATTTTTAATGCAGAACACACCTCATTGCGCTTCACCTCAGAAGAGGAATCTAACAAGGAGTTCTATGTCTCAGATGTCAAACAGACCAGACGTTGAGATGGTAGATTGAGTAGGTCGGTATACCGGCAACCTACATTCACAGGTCAATATACCAATTTTAACAGTTTTGTGCCCCTTAAACAGAAACGAAATCTAGCCCAATGTCTGGCAACTAGAGCAAGATAGATTTGTTCCAATGACGTAGTAGAGCAGGAACTGAAAACAGTTCAAAACCTACTGAGGGAAAACGGCTACCCGGAGCAATTCATCACTTCAAGTATGAAGGCCAAAATCCCGCATGAGGTAATATCCACAGCTGAAAAGAAAGCCGTGTTTATAAAGCTCCCGTTCAAAAGGGATGCTGTGGCAGATCAGCTTAATCGGTGCATGTACTGGTCACTTAGACGAACCTTTCCAGCGGTACCCTTAAGAAGTTGGTTCACAACAATGTCGGATGTTAAGATTGAGTCTGAAAGACAAGCCATCAATACACGATCAGTCAACGCTCGTATATTCATTTTCATGCTGCCATTGTACTGCGGAATACGTTGGTGGTACGACTAGGCGTTTGTCAAAAAGGATCAAGGAAAATCATCCAGCTTGGATTGGAACCGGATGTCATAAATCAATTACTAGCGCCATTGTTGTATATCTAGCTGACACCAACCATCGCATAGACATCAGCAAAGCATTCCGAGTTGTCTACAGAGTGGCCAACACTCAACTCAGCGCATTCTGGCGACCGCCGAATCAATTTCTATTAGATTACGCAACTCTAACCTGTGTTCTTAAAAGATGTTTGTTCAATCCTTGCAACTTCCGTGGCCAAAAATCAATCACATCCAATTTAACCACACACAAGTATTTGACCATCACCGTTTGACGTAACATTCAGTCAACGTCCGGTTGGGGCCTAACCAATAATTGTGTGCATAGTCCAATATTAACTCTTACAGTCTCTCGTGAACAGTTATTTCTTGTTTTTTGCGCCTTGTCTTATGATATCTTAATGAAACCTATGCAACTTTAAATGAGAATGTCTAAGAAGCACAGTGGGAGTGCAGACTGACAGAACAACCTTGACAGCTGACACCTTCGGGAATAAGTGCAACCCACAAAGAAACTGAAGTGTTAGCAGGCAATGCTCGTGTTTTACCAGAAATCACATACTACACAGTCATTTGACTTAGGATCAGCGTTAAAACTGTGACAGGAATCTCAGCATATTGACAACTCATATTTAACTTACCCAGTTTTACACGGCTCTCGATTCATTGCCATGTAACGCAAACAAGGCCACATGTGAACTGGATACTGTTAGAATGTCAAACCTTAGTGGAGGCATACGCGATAACAGAAGCCGGACCCCGTCAAAATGTGATGAGTAGCTAGCGTAGTTATCACAAAGCTACCTCGAATTCAACCTATCATACGTCTGAATGTAGAGTGGATCCAGACCATTGATGATTTGGTCATTCAACTGATACCTAAGAAGGCGCGCACATAAAAACGGAGGACAACAGAAAACCAGTTTAATCAACGTCAAATTGTGGCTTCCACTGACACGTTTTGTATGGCTTGTTTCGGACTGAAAATATCAATCAAGAAAACAGTGACAGTTCGACGGATGTTAATGATTAGATTCGTAGGAGGTTACCAACCTCCTAGTTGGGTCCCAAAGACGACTCATACCTGTGGTTAGACATTGCGCAGAAGGACGATCTTGTCGTGATGTTGCATGACCTCGTAAAACACACATTTTTGTTCCACTCTGTCATGCGTCATTCGTCATAGGATCCAAGCTTAAAGCAAATGACATACATGCATGTGCACACATAAAACAAGACCAGTAGGAAATCACAAACATAGATGGTCATGAAAACCGCAAAAAAGTTCATCAATTATCCTCACCGTGAATTCGATCATGTAGAACTGTAATACCTCGACTGCAGCACGTTGTAGTGACATGTCACCACATTTTAACATTTTGGACATTCCATCCGGAGAACGAACAATATGTATAGCATAACGATGCCGTACCTTTCGAAGTTCCATCACACCGATACCCGCGTAGTGCAAGAATAACAGTGTATCTGTTAGGCTATCTGCAAACAGGGCGATGGACAAATATTCGCCTTCCCTAGGCTGAATAATCCGAACAGTATAGAAAAGCCAAAATGCAAAAAGCACCACAAAAACCAGACAGAGAAACAATGTACGACACAATCGGACACGGGGAAGTATGGCCGATCCACCAGCGCACAATGGTCGACAAGGTGAACAAAGCACCCAAGTGGCCAATGACAACAGGGCTAACTTGACAGAGATTCCAATCAGGTGCCCTTCACAGTTTGGTTTGCAAGATTCAGTGGTCCAACCAAATGGTGAAGGAAAATGTGGTAACAGAAGCATCAAAACCGGCGAAAGAAGGGCTCCACTTGTGATCAAAAGAGAAGCAAGTAAGCCGAAAACACGCGAGCAAGTGAGTAGTTTGATGTCATCGGCTTCAGCACGTATCAATGCGGCAGCCGCCCCACTGATACCACAACCAGAGCCAGACCCTGTTTGAAGCCCTAACGATGCTGCGAGTCCGAAACGAGCTCCAAACCGGGATAAGTTGTCAGCACCACTGAGACCAGTTTCACTTGTTGCCCCGGTTACTGCCGTAGCATTTTCTACCCAGGCCGTATCGTCTTGGTTATGCGTTAAACTGGATTCAAACTGAGAACCATGATAAGAGTTGACGGGCTGCGGTGGAACATTGGCATTGACGATCTGTGTTGTAGGATGACCGCCGACAAGAGAAGGTGCAATATTTCCGCCTTGAGGGAGAAAACCGGTGTGTTGCTGTAAAGGTTGAGCCACCTGCGGTATGTGTTGTTGAGGCTGCTGGTTAGGAATCGACAATGGAGCCCCATTAAAAGACGCCAATTGAGCGAAGACGGTAGGCATCATTGGTTGGCTGGGCCATCCTACAGCTGTGTACGGAGTGGGGTGCTGATAGTTGGGGTAGTTAGGAGCAGGAGGAGGTGAAGAAATCCAATTGTACATTGAATAAGGTACCTGAGGTCGCTGCTGCATGACACCAGGCTGTGTGGCTGTCAACATATTGTTTGTGGAAAGAGAGTGATCAGGCGCCGTTGATGGCATTTGAGTACGATTCTGAATTAGTCTTAATTGTTCCTCTGGTGACGCTGATGTATTGAAGGCATATCCAGACAGGTGTGTCCGTTTGGATTTACGAGAGCGGTCACTTTTCTCACTACGACCGCTTCGGACACTCTCAACATCCATGTAAAAATCATGAAAATATACGGCCAATTGAAGACATCGGAAGCTGAAAATAAATTTTTAAAAACTCAATATACGAGCAAAGCGAGAGTACAGACAAGATAAGTCAACACAAACCACCTCGACACTGGGAGAGGATTGAATGGCCTGTTAAAAATGGCTGTTTGGATGAAATAACTCCGTCTTTTGTTTTGCATTGTCTTTAGCGGAAATAAATAAAACATAGGACGCTATGTTTGCTTTAAGGATTACATAAATTACGGAAAAATTGGACTAACAGTTATCGTTAAATTTGAACAAGCAGATGTGAATTTGTCAATTGAGTGGCGCACAGTCGTTGGCCACAGTATTACCACAACTCGGTAATCGACTCAACTGGATTAGGGTTTTGTACTACACAGAAAGAGGGGTTACAATATTTATCAAACCTCACCTAATTGTGGTAGACAGGATCTGGGAAAAAGTTTGCCTGCTACCGAGTACGTGAAGACTAACGACAAAGGAAGTGTACAAACAAGACAGTCACATTGGGTATCATGTGAGTTGATATGACTAACAAATAAGTCAGGCGGCCGGGCATCTGAACAGATTCCAACCGGTCGTCGGCACGTCCACCGAGAATTCTACTTCATGCTACACAGCTGAACAATCGAATGATCAGAAGACCTTATCTATATGGAACAAAAAACTTGTTCGTTATGTTCCTACTATATTAGTAAGTGCTTATCGATTGGAATAGACATTACGACTGCGTCTATTCGTGGAGCGAGTACAGAAACTACCCATTGAGAAACATTCGTAATACATAGATATATAAATATTATGCTTGTGAGTTTGTATTCATACGTGATTACCCATAGAACGTCCCAAACTGGAAACTGATCAATATACAAGCATACCAGAGACCTCGAGCTTATTCCGCGAACTGTTAGGATACACTGTGGCTGGCTGCAATGTGATGATATGATGGTGTACGAACGAAATACGTTGTTTGGCTACGCCCATTCAACATGACTATTCCACAGCCACCGGTGATCAGTACCTCTACCCGTTAGAACTTTGGACAAGCCCGCTGTTATGAAGCATGTGCTTCGCAATTTTGCCTATCTGCCTTAGATTATTCAAATGTTTATTCTCCGATAAATTGACGACAAAGCTGGTTATAAAATAAGCATCTTCCACACAACAAAGCCTTTTGGATGCATGAATAAGAAAGTCAATCATATAGTGTTAGCCCTGAATAGGGTTTTCGTCATTCACAGATAGACTTGACATTCACAGCAGTATTCCCATATCTTTGTCGCCCATCGCTTGCACACAGAATCGTTCAGTGTGGCGGACAAAGTGGACACACTGTTCTTCCGTAACGTCCATCATAGCAGAATGGACTACTTGTTCCAGAATACGCATGCGCCATTCCTGCTAGCTCAGTACCTGATCAGGATCACCACCTATCAATGCATTATAGTGGACCCGCAACTGCTGCTTCACCTTCGCCTTCACTATGCTCCAGACGTTCTCAATGGGGTTCAACATAGGTGAATACGGTGCTAATCGCAATAGCTGCCCTCCTTGATAAGCATCTTCCGAAAAGATGCATTCCAAATCAGTATGGCAAGGGGCATTATCACAAATCACCACTATTGTTGACATAGCTGCGGTGATCCTCAGTTTATCCATCAGGGCACGGAACCGTTGTCTACAGTCAGAACTATTTTAGGCACCTCTTCGCACTGTGTAGGTCATAATAGAACTTTTTGTCATTTCTTTGATCAAATGTAAGTTTCGGCCTCTGCTGTTGACGACAGAAGTGCTGGCCTTCGTCCGTTTCAAAGAACGTCCCATCGACCTTGTGCAAAACAAGTTGAAGTTCGTCTCATCAATCCAGCAAAGAGTCTTGGGGCTCGCATAACATTCTAACGATCGATAAACAAAATGCCATCGTACCTCCCGATTCTCATTGATGTTCATGCTGACGGGAATTTGACACAACTTCTTTACAGTGATGAACCGCCCACTCAAATATCGACTGATAGTGGTTGTTGATACTTCCTTCGCAAACTGTGATTTTGCACGCATTTTCAAACATGTGAGAGTCACTGTTGGGTTCGTGGAGATCTATTCCAGTATCGTGCCGACTTCCGAGTCATTCAAAATTTTACTTCTGTGACCTCTCCGGGGTTGCGCCTCGTGACTGATGCAATCGACATTGAGCCACTTATATGCGGTCTTGCAATTGACTCAATTTAGGCGAGCTACCATGCGCCAATCATCGCCTCTTTCGAAACCTTCAATAATGCGTCTGCACGTATCGAGACTGATTCGGCTATATTTGCGTCTGTCGCCCATGGCTTATTTCGACACACTAAAACGTGTTACGAAGCCACTTGACTGCACCCGTGTTGTAGGTCACAGGATGATTGACGACATTCATTGGTTCGTGCTCTCTGCCCAGCTGGGCTGGACTCTATACCCCGACTGAACCACATGACGGCCTTCACAAGTCAAGTGTCCCCTCGGCCATCGCCCTATCGCAGTAGCCAATGCGTGCAGTCGCAATCAAAAAGGCCGCAAATATGAGTTCACTAGACCAATCATAAACCATTTCCACAGCCTGAAAATACAATAGAGAAATTCTACTGCACTAAAACGAGAGGCTTTAATACGAAAGATAAATTCTTATGCCTAAAAGAGAAACCAATATGGATAAAGGTATATATTGCTCATTAGCGTAGGTTTAAATAACATGGCTCACAGTAGGGGACGTAAGACGCCTACTCGGATTGTGTACCATTCGGAACCGCTAAAATGAGCTCCTACTTCACATGTTGCCTTCTTAACGACCAACCCTCATTCAGACAGGCGGTGGAGAAGGGCAAGCGCACCCCAGTTTACCCACTACAACCCAAACGAATCTTAAAAGTAGACAGCTGCAGAGACACTACCGACAGGGGGGAAAAGCTGTCAACTTTACGGACGCGAAGTAAGAAAAAGCACTACCGACATCGTAATCGGCTATGTTGACGCTTTTATTTTGGAGCAACAGTCCCCAATACAATGTTTGTGGGAGCGCCAAAGCGGGAAGTTACGCGATTTGGGCATTTAAATAAACATAATTCTTGAGATTAACGTCAGATTGCTTAAGGCTGTATGCATTGCAACAGGGTGAACATACTACAATCTTTAGTCTATCGGCGCTGAACTCAACGGATGCATGTGGATTTGCATCTAAAATAAAACCAAATACTAGGAACTTCTGCTTTACATTTGTTTACTAGTTAAGTTGGACACGAGCTATTCGGAACATAACAGTAGACCAGCGGCTCGAACCGGTCGAGCATATACGAATGCAGGTGTGCAGTGCATGTATGCATACCGGTTTGCATAGGTTTTATGCGTTAGTACATATGGATAGGCACTGAAGAGTATGGGTGCAAGGAGGTATGCGCTAGTACGCACGATTGGGCATAGATGAGTATGTATGTATGTATATCCAGCTCTTTTTGTTTGGCTGCTCCCCTTTGGCCAAACTGACAGGGTTGAACCTGCAACGACCGAGGTCGCAGTCAGCACAGCCCTCCGGATCA
>LUCH01000162.1:282145-304396 GCA_013368495.1 Paragonimus heterotremus
AAACCGACACCAGTTACATAATGTGTCCAGATCTGATTGTAGACTGGATTAATCTGAGGATTCTTGAATGACCCTCCAAAGCTTCGTGTCGTCTGCGTACAACAGATCGTTCGAAGACAAAAGCGACGGTATTTCACTAACATATAGGGTGAACAGTAACGGCCCTAAAATTTACCCTTGTGGCAACTCACACTGGGCATTTCGAACTGTTGAATAAGTGCCATTAACTGGGAGAGAGAAGGTCCGTCCACTCATATGCACCTCCAACCACCGCAGCAGCCTCCCTCCAATTCCATATCATTGTAGTTTTGAAAGCAGTATGCTGTGGTCAACCCTGTCGAAGGCTTTCGAGAAGTATAGCAGGATAACGTCCACTCGGTCCCCAGAATCAACTGCTTTAGTCGAATGTTCCTGAATAATTGGTAGATTTGTGACGCACGAGTGGCCCTGTCTGAAACCGTGCTGCTGAGGAGTTATCAATCCGTGTATGTGGAGATGTTGTTGGATGTCGTGTTCGGGAAAATTTCTTTCCCGGAAAAAATCGTTTTAATAGCTTGGTACCTGGATCTGAAATTAGAACCGTCGAAAAATCTGCTTTATGGACTAAAATTTCCTTGTTTTAACTAATCACTAATTGAAAACAGCCTCACCGTAAATGCTTTACGAAAACCGTTATGGCTGCTGTTGGGGTCGATTGGGTGTGGCTTTGTTGACACTTTAAATTTTCTTATTTGTTCATCTTTTTGTTACAGCTTGTTTATTTTTTATCTATAGGATATATTACGACTTCAAAGGCTATGTTTGTGGACTGCGAATTTTGCGTTATTTACGTTCACGGGACGAACCGTAAGTCGAAGACTACTTTGAAGTGCAATAAGGTACGGTGACATAAATTCCTGAAAACTTTGCAAATCTGTCATCGTTGTACGAAGTACAAAAGGCGTTGGAGTGTATGTAGGGGTGCGTGACGTGTCTAGTGGGTTAACTGTCGTGAAGTTTTACAAATCAGGTCTCACAACACGTTGCAGACCACGATTTCATGTGGTCCGAAGAGGTGCTTGTCTGGTTGTGAGCTCTTTGGAATTGGAGAACAGCCACCCCATCATTCGTCTGCCACATGACTTACATTCTACTGATCGTTCACTAACCATCAGTGAACTGAACGACTGCAGAACTCTGATCCGACATAATACACCAACCGCTGATGTTCAGCAGTACGTAACGGATGCTCACGAGAGATTTATCACAACCGCTGACATAGAATACATCCGTCGCAGCCCAAAGCCTGCGACGTCAGGTGAGTTTGCTACGCAAGGTTGGTCACGGAACAATAAAGAACCTTGATGCGGTGCTGTTGGTAATTAGTGCGGTGAGTGTGCATCATGAGGGGTGAAAGCAACAGATATACGTATAACCGCTTCGCCCAGCGAATGCAGAAAGGAATATTTCGACGTTTCCCGCATGTTGTGAATATGGATGCCACCCACGGGACAAACAGACACAAGTATGCCGTTTTATACTTCCTCATATTTTTGGAGCTGGAAGTTATATCAGTTCCTCATAACAGGCGGCATGAGACACGGCCAGCCCGTCATGTAAGGGTACGCTCGTGGTGAGAAGTATGCTTCGCTACGCAGACTGTTCGGAATTTTTCGAGAAATGTTGGGCTAGCGGAGTGCGGTGGAAACATTTGTCGCGGATAAGATGACTGCGCAAATGAGGGCAACACGTGGTGTTCGGTTGTGTAATCCTGCTGTGTTATTTTCATGTACGTGATGCTGTACGCAAGCATATGTGGGTAAAATTCGTCCGTCATATTTGTCAAAACTCTTCGCAGTCGTTATCTCTCCCACCGAATGTCTACGGTAGACAACGGGAAAGAGTTAGTTGCACTCGTACGCCGTTTACCCTAGGTTCAAACGTGATTTGCATATCGTCGGTCGAACGTATAGGAAGCCTCTGAGTAATTTGTCGTGTCACTGGCTGTACATCAAGCAGAAGTGGGCCATGCATGCGCAAAGTGATGGCGTCCACTTTGGAAGTCGAACGAATAATAGGCTGGAAAACACAAACGGATGGTTGAAGAAGAAGACGCACCCAAGCAACGTCCTATCCGTCGCTATCAAGAAAATATGGATTCAGAGTGAGTGGCTGTTGCGGGAGTACGAAATACAAACCACCTATGAGTGTGATCGTCGTGGGGTTGTGGATGTTGACTGTTACGTGAAGACCATTCTTTACATTCGCAAGCCGGTTTGCCCAGGACCAGCTGAACGGACGGGCCCCACGACTCCCTTCCGAGACGGTATCTGGGCGCAAGGTAAGCGGTTCTCTAGCAAACACCTCGAACATGGGAGCTTTGTGTGTAACAAGATGACGACGCTTTCGTCAGGGATAGCCTGTAGGACACACGTGAATGTATTTTTTACAGTACAATGTGGCTTTCATGCATACACATCCTGTATGTGTTTCGGGAACATCTCCATCCCTACGGTAAGGTTCTGTTTAGTTTTCATTTCCATCTACGAAGGTCACGTCCCCATTCATGAGCGATGGCTGGCAGAGTACACCTTGCCAATTCGACGGTTGACAGGCCCACAGCTTCGATCAATTGCTGCAGACAACTTTAACTGTCACTATGAAGCCCTGCATCATCTAGGTGAAAAACTGCATGACTGAAACAGCCATACGGCGGTGACTTGCTTTTGCTAGTAGGATAGCGGAATGTGCCAAGGCTGGCTTACCTTTATACGACTTTCCCCTGGGTTCAGCTACAAGCGGTATGCAGCCGAAGTACGTGAAGGAGTCTAAAACAGGATTGCCGTGTGGACACTGCGGTGACGGTTTGGCACAATTCGTTAGGTAGGACAAATGGACGGAGCATTTATAAGTACCTAAGCATGGTGTACAGTTTGGTATAACTCACAAGGCTGGATGAATACGACGATCATAGCTTAAGTGAACTGCACGGGGCAGCTACCAATGTCAGCGCAGTGCGTATGATTCGGGATAACAGGCGCATGTAATAGTGTCGACGCCTATTATATAAGTCAGAACATCTTCGTGTGAGGCGAGGTGAACAGCATTTTGTTGATCATGCTTGCAGAATTTAGTTTTTGCTAAATGATCTCCTGAAGGTGTGATTGGAATTGCCGTTCGTTTGATCCAGATGAGGCATGAAAGTGCCTCTTAGCAAAGGACCAAACATTTTCCATACTTTTCGAGATTATTTTTTCATTCTTATTTTTCGTGATTATTATGGTAGTCGACTGAAAGAGAAAAAATTGAATTGTGATCGGCTTACTCGAACACGTCTTCGGATGGGGAATAATAGGTTGACTGTTTTTAGTCTGTTCCTAGATCAGACCACCATGAACGCTGTGAACGTTATAATGTTCTTGAACGCTCGGCGTAGCAAAATTGTGAATGCTTCCTCTAGCGCAAAACGGGTATTTCTATATATGGAGTCTTTCCGAAAGGAATATTGTCGTCTACATGACTCACATTCCCGCCGACAGTTGTTTGCACACACTGTGACCTGAATCGAGTTTCGAGAAGTGCAGAAAAACTAGAATACATTATCTTTCCACGAAATCCATAGCATCATATTCAGATGCTGAACCCACTGCAGATACTACGACAGCCCCATCACAGAACGCATACTTAGCCCCAGGGCTACAACTCCGTATTCCAAACATGAATTCCAAACATGCTGAACAGTATACCCTCCTTGGTTTGTGTGCTCGCCCGGCGCTGAAATGTCGTTAACATCAGGCCACATTAATGACCCGTGGTCTGAAAACCGTGGAGCTGTTGGGATGACACACCTGGACCTTAAACGATGCATATATACAGGTGTGTGCAATGATTGGGCTGTCGTAGTAACGGCAATGGGCTGAACATTTGAATGTGATGTTATGGATTCCGTCGGAAGATGATTTCTTTTAACTGTTCTGAACTTTACAAAATTCGATTTAGGTCAAGGTGTGCAAACAAGGAGACTGTCTCAGAGCCGATCAACGAAGTCCGACCGCAAAAAACATAGTATCTTAAATGATTTGCGTTCGCACTTGTAGCCACTTTGTCCAGTTAACTTAAGCTGTGGTCAACGCCCAAGTATGTAGTATGCGCTCACACTAGTAGCTGCTCCGTGCAGTTCACCTAAACTCTGATCAACTTTGAAGAGCAGAAAACTGGAGAATTCAGAATAAACGTGTATATATACCGTTGGAAATACGTTGTAATTATCTGCCGGCGGGTAATAGGGGACCTTATTGAATTCTACAAAATTATCCACAACACCGGCACAAGTCCCCTGGGAAGTTTTTTGTGATACGTTAGGACAGAGATTCAAGTGGACATAGGATTATGATCAAGAAAACAAGATAATGATTGGCAGTTAGGTTTAAATTTTTCACTAACCAGTTAGTGAACTGGTGGAACAAACTAACTGCAAATATCGTGGAGGTCTCCAGCGTAGATGTATTCAAAACGGAGCTAGACAAATGTCGGGAAAACCTTTTTCCCACTTTATACTAATCGAAAAATGATTTGCTTTTTGCCGTCCAGGGCAACCTGGATTTGTTATCTGTTTCTTCTATCCCTACCCTCAAACCGCTACCGAAAGCATCCGCATCAACAAAAAATGCAGTCTGCTCAATCTCCGAATCACACCGGTCAAGCATCAGTACGTCAAAAGGCTCAAGCCTTTATCAAGTCCTGAATTTGAAATTAAAATTGAAAATTGATCTCCTTCAGTTTTTGCCAACTATGAGACAACATACCGGCAGCCATCAGTGAATTCTGAATCCGGCAAACGCATATGCCAACTGTCATCGGAATTATAGTCGTCTATAATACGAAAATAGGATTGTAGCTGAAACGGTGGAAGTGGGAATCAATGTTTTCGTCGGATAAATAACAAACATCAAGTTAGTCACTATCTGTCAGATGGGTGAGCGTTGACTCGCGTGCACATGGCAAGCTACGTTCAAGTATGGCCGATAAGCAATAAACAAAACTGTACGCACGTTCTTAATGGTGGATTGGGACGTGTTTACACCATATGGTAGGTAAAAATGAACAGGTGATAACGTAGACTGTTTTCACCGAAAATACTATCGGGGGAACAGGATGGACATATAATTCAACTGTACAACTAACTAACAAACGTGGCGGCACAGCCTTCATTAGGAATTACTGTGGTATTTCGTGCACAATGCAAAGCGAACGCAACGTGATCGAAAAATACAAATTCAATTATATTTCCAAAACCACGCTGAATTGAGCGTTTTTGTTGGGCGGAAATACGTATTCCACCACGAAAATTCCGATGGAATCATTTTTAGCACGTAAAATCAATTGGGAAGGCCAACATGATGTTTTGTCGAAAAAAACGGCGATATATTTTTTTTCAACAAAAGTGCAAATATGGACAATTTTTAGATATAGCTGATGTTTTTCATTGCAAAATAACTATTATACTCGATAAGATATGTATGTATGTCCCGTAATATGCGTTTTTATATTTTGTGGAAAATTCGAACAGATGTAGTGACCACGATCGTGTGGCTCCTCTAAGGATCTCGGCTGCAACCGTGTTTTCCTGCTTGTCTGTTCTGTATGCATGATTCTGTGTACGCCTGCAATAAGAGGCCTGATACGAACTCAGCGCCACTTTCTTTAGTTGTGCAACTAATTGCACGCAGCGAGTGCTTGCCCTTTTCTTAACGACCCATCTATTATTTCATTCCTCAAGGTCGTCTAACCCGAACCTATTCGAAGGTTCCACACACTTTTCGCTTGGCGCGATTTTAAGTGCCGTCGAGTGGATTGTAGCCCATCTAGCGCTTCTCTTCTTTTTCCTCTTGGTTACTGCCGTTTGTCCCAGACTGGGCCAGAACTAATTGCTTATCAAACTTCCAAATACCGCTGGAAATATACGGTTTCTTTCCAAACCCCACTGTGTTCTCTAGTTCGATGCCTGTTGGGACTACGTTACGATTGCTCTTCAGGAAAGGCGTATTAAATTGTTAGTGGACGAGGGTCTAGCGCATACCCACTTGTCCTCTACACAGTCTCTTTTTGCGCCTAAATGGCCGTCTTCAACTCACTTCAGCCTTGGAGCACCATGCCAGCGAACCACACAATTGTCGTTATAAGCGTCGTAATCTTTCCAGCTGGGAGTGTTCTTTAATGTCACTCTTTCAGCAGGTCACCTGGCCTCCATTCCAGCTTACATTTTGATTTCACGATAAAGTTGACAACAGTGGTACCGACGAGTGGTGAAGCGTTGTGAATTGTCCTACACTTGAGTAGGTTGTAGGCGTTCCTTAGGTTCGTAGTTTTATAAAAAGCCTAGTAATCGTTTTTCAACAACAGTTCTCCCAGCAAACAAAACGGAGTTGGCCTGGAGTCGGACCGTGTCTGGCCAACACGTCGGACCGGATCTGGCCTGCACCAAATACCGAAGTCAGTCTGACTCCGGTTTGGCCAGACTCGCAGTCGGCCACCGAAAAATTTTGACAGCGCTCTGTTTACAAGATTTTACGATACCCATTAGCACGGCCGTTCTCTTAGTGTTCACTCAGCGATCAATATACCCAACCACGATGAGAGCTACCGTCTGCTTTCAACAACCAGATAACGAACGTCGTGAACTTTGGAAGCGCTGGAAAAACCATTGTGATCACAAAAAATTTAAATAACAGAAGATTACAGGCAGTTAACAGAAAGTCCCATGTTTGGAAATAAACACCCTGTTCATCGAAAATATTTGCAACAGCTTCATATTCATTCCACACCTTGATATCTGCAGAAGACAAGTTTTTAAGATACGTTAGAAGTGGAACATCCCAGCTAATATGCAAGGTACAAAAATAATGTATTTGGACAATCTGATAGGGGATTTACAGTTGTTTCAGAAGTTAAAGGGTTCATTCATGAATATACCCGGAATGATGTAGGAAATTCCATTGAACTTGTGTAAATTCTACTTCTTCAGGGAACAGATTTGTAAGAATAGTATCTGAAACGTCACAAATTTTCAACAAATTTAATGGCTAGAAATTATTTTTTAACTGAAAGATAACAGAAGTATCCGCGGTTACACGCAGCGTCTTCCGTGTATTGTTCACATGTCACGGTAATGTTTCTGGTCAAGGTCAGGTCACAGGACTTACGGTAATTGCCAGAACGTTCTTTTGCACTTATGAACTCCTTACAGCTTGTAGTAATTACAGACCATGTGGATTCTCCAATTATCCTGACGACAACCGCGCTTTTCCACTTGTTTCTTCTGTAGACATGTCTGTGTTTGCCTGCTGTAGGGAGCCTGGTGAGAACTCATTGCCACTTTCATCAACCAAACAACCAATTGCACGGAGCGATTGCTTGTACTTTCCCCAACGACTCTTCTATCACTCCATTCTTCAGGACTGAACGAACTCAAAAGTTCTACGCACTTTGCGTTTGAGTGCTTTTGAGTGCCGTCGGGTGGGCTCAGGCCCCTCGTGTGTTCCTTTTTTTAGCTTCTGTTGGCTACTATCGTCGGTCTCAAATTAGGCTACAGATATCTGCTTATCATATTCTCAACTGTTGCTAAAAATATACGGTTCGTTTCATAGTACTACCGTGTTATATTAGCTCAATGCTTGCTGGATTATTGGTGGAACAACCCAACGGAATAAAACCCAATTAATTCGCACTATCGAGAGCCTTACGGCAATAACAACCAAGGGCCAGCGCGTCAACCTGTGTGTATTAGTAGTTGTTCTAAAGAATAGGGCGTAGAGGGAAAACACGTCAGGCTGGTAAGGCATGAGTTGTGAGTTCAGTCCCGGAAGTAGAATAAAACCGGGTAAAAGATCAGTACGGACGCACAACTGAATGCGATTACCAAAAACGTTATATATTACAGCAGCTGCATAGTTCTCCAGGAAGTTAATAAGAACTGCGTAGACCTTCGTTGTCACATAAAAAGATGAGAAAAATTATTGCACCTCCTCCTGAACACAATTGCAGGGCGTTAAACACAGGGAAACTGAATTGAGTAGGGAATGCCAGACTTCGATGGTGGTATGATGCTTTTGCTTAGATTATTTAGTCGCAAAGGGCTTCCCATCTGGGAAACTCTTGAGAAAAGGTAATGGTGTGTTTATCCCATGCTGTGCGATAGATAGCTGGGAGTTACACCTCCACGCACCATGTTCGAATATGGTGAAAATAAGAATGACCACTGTGGAGTACTTCTACGACATGCGAAAAGGAGTGAATCTCTGTATCAACGTATCCTCTGGCTAATGATATTTTCCCAGCCGACGACTTCGCGTACACCGCAACTTCGGGTGTCACCACCTTTGCTTCACTCTTCTTCTTGGGATCCTGTCTAAGGCGGCAGAATCGAGATGGAAAGAAGTTAGCAGACTAACACACCTTGTCCCAAGCAACGCCGTTCAGGTTGCGGATTTGGTAACGAATCAGATAACTGTAGAAAGCATAAGGATAAAAACAAATGTTTTGTTTTCTCGGTTTTTACGTGCCAAAAGACCCCAGCAACTCAAAGAATGAGTAGGTAAAAAATAACTGGAAAATTTCTTGAAGGTCACCAAGTCGAAACAGGAAATAATTCAGAGTAGGATGATTTGGTGGGTGGACCAAAACGGCGAGTGTGAATATGTGTACACGTCATATTGAAAACGTCATTTCGAAAAGTGAGAAATGTTAACATATTCCTCGAATTGTACGGGCATGCGAAGCTTCCTATCCAGGCAATCATGCCTATAAATGGACGCAGCAGGGGTCTGGATTGCTAAGGTGCCCGCAACCACGTGAGTCTCCGGGGTGCGAAACGCCTTTTCCCTCTTTGTTCCAGGTGAGGAACACCACATGTTGTTAGAGATGGCGCGGCTGATTTCAACCTCCCAAAAGGAATTGCTTCGCGTTCGCCCTTGTGACTAACGTTGAAGGTTTTCGCCCCCCTGTGCAGACACGACAAGAGCTGGTATATGGGGTTTGCAATGGTTGACGTAGATCATCCTTACATACATAGGCATAACAAGACGGTTCAATGTAAATCAGCTGGGCCGAAGAATGTTCTTTGGGTTGCACCGGACGTGACTTTTGTACATGATAACCTAAGTGCGCAATCATGAACTAGTCTGGCCGCAGTAGTGTCCAGATCCTCCTTAATCATGTTCTCTGGTTCTAAAGAAGCTGGTAGATGCGCTTCTTTCCATCATGCGCACTAACAGTGACTTTTAGTTGACGAAGAAAACGCTCAACCATCTCATTTGCTGACAAACGGCAGGCTGTAGTACCAATGTTCTGGCACCTTAGGATACTTGACAGAATCTCGAAATGTAGTTCAAATTATGCTCCGTGATCTGCGGTCGTCACCGCTAAACAGTCAGGTTGTTATATAAAAGTTCTGTGGAGGCACTGGCTACCGCCTCTAAGGGACAGTTCGGCAACTATATGACCACCGGCCATCTTGTGAATTGGTCAACACACCTACAAAAATGAGCCAAGTTAGGGTAGTAAGGTGCCCTCCAGGTCGACGTAAAGGTTGTGAAACCATGGGTCAAGCAAACGAAAAATGCCAAAGGGGCTCCTGGTATGACGGGACGAAACTGGAACGGTGGCGCTAGAGAATAGAACGGCTCCAATTGCGGACAACACGACTTACTTTAGGCCATACAGAACGATCACTGACAGGTTTGGCTAGAGCGTGAATACCTGGATAATACATCGTGCAGTGTACTGAACACTGTACGGCGGCAAGATGCAAACAGTGCAGGACGGAGATTGCCATGAAAACTGTCGCAGAGGATTATGCCCCCCGAGGATGTCAGGAGAACGGGTTTGATTGTGAGAGAGCTCTTTTGACAGAGGCGCTCGATTTCTGAATCAGTGGCTCGTGCAACACATATAACTAGCAAGCCAATGCCATAGTCATCAGGTGCGCCGGAATGATGAACGCGTGGAAGAGTTTTTGTGCCAATGTTTTCGGTCCTTGGAACGTGTCCTATATCAGCCTTAAATTGAGTGATGTAGGCCAGGTAAATGGTAAATGGTTGGTAAATGGTTGTCAGACGAAGCATTTTAAGAGTAGATTAGCGTTTTTCAATCAGTGTGAATCGTCGAGTTTCCGCTTTCTATCAAATGGCGGAAGTGGCGGACGCCTAAGTGAATTGCCAACAACTCTCTATCAAGCGTGATGTGGCGTGATCCCGTGGGCTGTGAACGTTTGGGGAAGAAAGCTAAAGATTAACATTCCAAACCATCGGAATGCTGTAATAAGGTACCAACAGCTGTGTCGAAGATATCGGTTGCAGCTGACAGTGGTGCGCTTGCATCAGAGTGGGCGAAGTGAGCTAAGTTGTCGATCGCATCCCTGGGCTCATTGAACGCTGTGCATACAGTGCCAGTGACATTGAACTTGCTTCACCTTTACAGGGTACACTGAACATTGCCTGCATTGTACACGTGCAGTGGGGTGTGAAACGCCTGGAGTATGTGACCAAATCACTAAGCCAACGAAGCCGCCCAAATGCATTCGGATCAGAGTAGTCATGGACGAATCTCAACTTATCTGTCCATGTGGCCATCATGTTTATGTGTGGGAGTGGGTACATGTCAGGAGCAGTTACTTTGTTAAGCTCGCAGTAACCACCGCAGGATGTTGATCACTTGATTTCTTGGAACCAAATGCAAATTTGAGGCCCATAGGCTCTCGGAAGTGTATAGTGTTCCAACTTTGGGAGTGTGCCCGAATTCAGTCCTGGTAAAATCTAATTTTTCATAAGCTAGCCGGGACACCTTACTGAGACGGGAGATCTCTCATTGCGGATAGAGTGTGTGAATTTAGAACTCACATTTAGAATGTCGTTTGATGTGCGAACGGGCTGTGGGAACTCAGCGGGTTGTGCATATACGGGTGTCATAGATGCAACCGTTGTGTGCACGTCCGGTATGCCTAGTCTAGCAACATAATCAACCCATATGCAACATACCTTGTCGGCCAGGAGGTCAAAGTGTTTGAGAAATTCGATGCCGAAGTTAGCAAGTTACCGCTGTATTTGCCCAAACTGACAGCCTGGAAACGTTGCACATAAGTTATTACCGTAGTGCCGTTTGTGTCACCGAGCTTTGAGGTGCAGGGGTTGGACACCCCCTTTTTGTAGGCGGAAATACACTAATTCGCGCCCCAGTATCAACCAGGGGCACGTTTCGGATTTCTACATCCTGCACAAAATGAGGCGAAAGAGGGAGTCAGCGCTGACATTATTGTTCGCCGTTCATGTTAACCTGCTGAGTTTGCATCGCATTGATAACGCGTAGGTACACGGTTTTAGCGCACTGTTTGCGTCGGTCATCAAACTTTCACGACATCAACAACAGTATGGGTCGCCTGGGTGGTAGACTAAGTCGACAACAGGATGAACATTTTGAAGAAATATCAATCAAAACGTGCTGCGCAGCCGCGGTTTCCGCGAAAGTTTTATGAAGCCTTGATGTCTGTTGGGCTACTTTTTGAGGTACCCAAATTGTCCCCACTGTTCGTGCCTACTGTAGGACCTGGAGTACGACGTGGCACACTCAGGCAACCAGAGAGTGGTTAAAAAACTCCACTTCCTGATCAGCGATTTTCGCTCTCTCGGCATGAGTTGGTGAACAAACAACGAAAACTATTGTTTCCCGTACTTCTAGCAACCTTTTAAGCCAGAGTTAACCGACTATGGATTCGTTTCTGCGCGAGTTGCTGATGACTTGTTGCATCGCTGCTAGAAGTGCTGTAGAGCGTTTGCTGCCCAGATTCAGGTCGTAGAAAAGCGGTTGGCCCGGTTAATATCTGGCCTCTCCAAGGTTTCTTACTTATTTCCTGCCGGTTGGTTGCATAGGGAGTTCACTACATGGATAACAACTGACAGACTCTGTTTTCATCAGAAAAGATCTCGTCGTTGAAAACTGTCGTTCCTGAGTAAACAACCCAAGACAGTGGATCTATTTCCCATAATGGGGGAACACCAGAGCATTAGTACCGATGAGGGGACTGTCAACGTGTTTGGGTAAAATTTCGGACATTGAGTGGTGGATGCGCGGTTATGAGTTATCAATACCACCCAACGAAACCGAATTAAGAAATATATGAATGACTATATTTCGATCTTATAAACGAACAGACAAAAACCACTGCCTACGTGTAGGTCATGAACAATAACACACATGCGAGTAAGCAAAGGAACGATCTCATTAAGATGCAAGTGACGGCCCCAAAGGAACGTACGGATTTTACAGTCTCACCAGTTGCTTAACAATAAAACAGAATGATACTCAGTCAGTTCGCAAGATCAGAAGCTCTATGACAATGACAACCAAGACCCGGCGCGTCGATCTCCGTGTAATGAAATCGATTCTGGAAAATGGAGTGTAAACCGAACGCACCTCAAGCTACTGGGACAGGAAACGAGTTAAATTTTTGGTCTCGGAATGGATACTATAAATTATTAGCTTGACTGAAACAAAGGTAGGTAAAAACTAAAACCATCAAAAGTGTGGAAGGGAATGTGATTATCGAAAATATTGTCTACTAGCGTTGCTGTATTTTATTTCCATTACTCTTCGGGAAAGTTGTTTAAACGTGTTAACGGACGAAGGTCAGGCTCGTACCAACTTGTCCGCCACATACCCTCCGCATTGCAACAGTAGAAGAGGGTAAAGCTTTACTTCACTTAACATGGAAATCACTTCGAAAAATCACGTGACTATGACCAAGAGAATCGTTGACTAATGTGGCAGCTCATCGTACTGCTACCCATGATTACTACCGCTGCCGGTACCAAGCTAACTCTTTCGGATTCCCGCGGTCTGACCACCAGTCGGAGTCCACGAATAAGGGACAAAGAGAAGTAGAACATTTTATATAGCATCAGAAAGTATATGGTAGAAGGGGGGAAATTAAACTGAAAAAGACAGTACTCAAAAATAGAAAAGAAGGGCAAAGCATGAAGTCCAACTCCAAAGTTCACAACCCAACCCAGGAAACGCCGATGGCCAACAGTCATCAAACTATTGCCTGGAGTCTTTCGCCATCGTAGATACTACTGCTTCCATTCGCAAATTATTCCAGCTGTTCGCCACTCTATAAAAAAAGAAGTCAGCTCGAAGGTTCCTGTTAACACCTAATTTTCTGAGTTTCTAACTATGTTCCCCGAAGCTCTATGTTGCCATTGTGGGCAAACAGCTGCTCACCATCTGCCAGTTTAAGGGCCTCAACGATGTCTCTGTGTTTGCGTCTTTCGTCTACAGAGGATAAAAATAAATATCTACATCTAGGTTGACGGCCCATGAAGATAAGTTTTACAAGCAGCTTTGTTAATCAGCGCCGTACTGTTGATAACACTTTTACAACTCTAAAACAGTACGGACTACCGACATCTGCACGATAGTTAAGGGGCATCCTCACACACATTCTTGAAAAAGGTTCCCTAGAAGCTACAGTTTCTTATGCAGAATAGCTTTTCGTACTGCACCTGTAGTTTGGGTGAAAGTTCGGAAGCTCACAGCCACCTGCATCCCTGTATCTCTCCTCTCTGATGTTTGCTGAACCACCACCGAGTTTCCACGCTGTTCCATGTTCCTAGAGAAAGCTACTGTGCTTTTCGGGGTGCTTACATTTTCCGACCAACGCTTAAATCAACTTGGGGTAAACCTATGAATACTGGGTGTAAAAGAGAGCCAGTTCTGTTCTGTGTGATATGACGTTTCGTAAAGGTGTTGATTTTGTTGAGGTTTGTTGCATTATTTTGAGATTGCTGTGCCTTGTTTGATCAGTGTTGAAGGGTGGCCCTATCTTTCTTCATTTTTCTAAGAATAAACAGTACCAATCATTTTATTCTTACACCAACTACTTTAAACCGTTTCTTTTACTCTTATTCAGTCTGACCCCTGTACATTTATAAATGTCAAAATAAGACATTTTCCTTCCATATTCTGTCTTGAGTAGCTTATAATTCTTACCATTTCTCAATGCGTGAACAGTCACTCTGCTTCAATCCGACCAATTACCATTTATTTGAGTGAACTCAATTCCGTTTTATCGTCCCCCATTACTGAGCGGTGCCTGGTTGTCAGAGTTGTTGTACCAGCACATTCTTTGTTTGATTTGCGAGGATATTCCACATTCGAGGTATGATATTTAATTTTCATGTACATTGATTTAATTAGTACCGTATGAAATCCAGTTTTCACGAGCGTCCTCTGATTAACCGTTTCGAAGGTAGATTATCTTCTCTGCCGTTGGATATTGAGAAAGACATTTTTGGATTGACCGATTACGTGTAACTCGTTGTGAACCTTGAATCGTTAGCGAACGATTCAATAAAGGCGATACAGGAAGGTGATCCTGTCAGACCATTTGGTGTCTTATCCACATCCAGCGCTTCGCACGCTTTCGGCTGCCTGGATGATAGCTTGTCAGTGCACAGACAAAGCGAATCCATGATGCTGTAAATTTTATCTGCCGTCAACCTGAAAGCCCCTCATTGTGTTTCCTTCGCCACGCACGGTCATCCGTCGCCACTATAAATTTTTCATTTTTCACAATGTGAAATGATCCCGCCGCTGTCGGAAACCTCCACGGTCTCTTTCGCCTTCTCTGAAAAACGGTTTTGTTATGCCCCTAACCACTGTGTCGCAGTTTTTCCCAGCGGCCAAGCCACTGGTATTCTCAAGCACAGAAATTACTCGCACAAGGTTTTGTCGGTCTGTGGAGCTTCCACAGACGCATCTTGCTGTTGCTATCTTTCATATAAACCCACGTAGTTCTTATTTTAACTTACGATATCCTCCACCTAAGCCGCCTTCTGAAGACATCCCAACTTATTTTAGGAAGGAACATCCTTGCACGAATGCATAATGGGTTGGTGATTTTCTTTTTCGCTCCCTTGGGTTCACCAACATCGCCTTTAATGTCATACTTTCGCAGGAACGCCTTCCCTGATCGTCTCAGGAATATCCTTGTGCACATTAGTAAATTATTCTTTGCCTAAGTCAGAAATGAGCGGAACCATCAGCTGGGGTTTAAGGCAGCCATTTCACGCCATCACGACGACTGCCACAAAGCCATATCCAAATGTGGCACTCTGCATACAACACAGAAGCCTTCTTTCTATGTTTTCCGCATCTATGGTGGTACAATTTATTGTATGTACTGCGGCAAATTCTATCCTGCGCCTCGTGTGAACAATCGTCTACCAGATAAGGCAACTGAGGAGCTCCAAAACACTTAGCAAAAACCCTCATCGTTTTCTTGCTACTACCCAAGGCTCTACTACCCTTTCTCTTCATACATGAAGAGTATTTGATACCAGTAGATACTAAAGGCTACACAAACAAAACAGGTCTCGAAGATAAATCCTCAAGTCAAGTTAAGCAGAGCACTCAGCACAGATCAGCTACCTCAGTCCCGTTTGAGTTGTTAACAATCCTAACAAGATACCCCCTATCTGAAAAGTTATAATATTCAGACACCAAAACACCTTTGGCTTCCGCATTTCGAAAAATACCGACTCGTTCACAAAAATAACTCTCTGAGGAATTTATAAAAATCTCCCCAATTCCATCCTTTGTAAACCGAACGCTTCGTGAAACTCACAAATAGTCCCCAGTGGAACTATTTCAAACCGTAATCGAGCCTCCCACTTCCACGCCTTAGTTCACCCTTGCACGTTTTTTGTACACCGTTTTGTTAGCTTCATCTATGCTTTTGTTGGAAAGCACCAACATACTTGAATTTGATTAGTTGCAACAATAAACGGGAGTTTCCGCGTACCATCACTGTCCTCTCATTTTCAGTGGATCTTTTGGCTAGTGAATTAATTGCAAAACGAAAGCGTTAGGTCCACGCACACGCCGATCCACTGCACCTAACGTTCTGTTTTCCTACGCCGCTTGTGGAATTACTTGTCCAACGTTGTCTCAACCTACCCAATGGCGCTGTCTTCTTTTGGATCTGGTGACATTTCTAACTCAAAGGCCGTCGACCTGTCAGCGAGTGGTCCAATTTTTATCGACGCGTCATTCGTTTCACTTCCACGCAATACTTTCGCACCCACCCATTACCGTCACTGCCTTTCTTTGCCGTTATCATATTCTTGGTCATTTTTTATTATTTGGTTGACCAAGCCACTATACGGTTTGTGTGAAATCTTATTTTCCCCGGGGGGTGCCTCATCCCGAGTTATCGGCATTGCTGACGATGCCCGACATCACCACGAACCTTGACATTAAGCCGGACATGGTGTTGCCTCAAACGCCAAACCATTGCTCACGACATCCTAAATTGTGATTCCACAAGATTAATGTTATTTTTACTACTCGGGGTATAACACTTGAGAAAGTAAAATTTTAGTGGGTGGCACAGTCCCTTTCCATTGACGTCACAGCAGAGCCGGAATACCGATCAGCTTCCATTCCCTCCGATTTCTGTTACATTTTTTCTAAGGACGCGGTCACAAAACCTGCAGTAATATTGGGGGTAAAACTGTTGTAAGGCTTGGTCAGCCCAGTTGAACCACGCTATCCCAAATGTTACGTTACAGAAAGCATTTTCAGCTCGCGGGAGCTGAACTGTGCTGCCTTAAAACGGCTGAGGAAGGAAACGCTGTCATCCGCGATGCAACACATTCTGATTGTCATGGATGTAGACATTTCAATCGGCAAAAATCCAACCTTGACAGCGAGGGTACCTGAAATCTTTTCCTCATAACGGGTGTGCGTGGCAGCCATAACCATTCACTCGCCGTCTGGTTCGACCCCAGCAATGGATGACAGCTCAAAACTGTTGATAAAGATCGTGTGCAACCGCACGTACAACATGACTGTGCAGGCCAACGAGCAATGGCGACAATCGTCGTTATCCCAGTTGATACCAGTCGCCTATTTTATATCAGAGATCGGTCGACCGGCTTGAAGTTTCTTACTGACACCGAAGCCAAACTCACTGTTACCCAGCCGCTGCCAAATGATCGGCTTTAGCCCGGCCAGCCCACACAATAGGATGCTAACCAGAATCGCACCAAAACCTTCGAAGAAACCTCACCTATTTTCGACGTTGGCCTCCGGCAATGTTTCTGGTGGATATTCCTACTTGCCGGTGTTCATATACAACACATCTGCGCCCATTTCCTGACACATTTTAGTCTTTATGTTGGTGCCAGGAACCGTGAGCTTATTGACAGCACTACCGCCTGCACACTAAATGGCGTCCAGCCAACTACCGCATCAATCGTCATACGGCCCACTCACTTACCAACGCCGTCGACTGCAGCACAGTCGTGGAATTCTCCATAATTAACTCGGCCCTGCTGGCATACTGAGCTGGTTGAGCGCAGTCTAGAGCTTCACATTTAGACACGTGGTCCCGCCGTCTTCTCTTATCCACACCGTTTAAGTGCTTACAGACTGAAAGTAACCAAAACCGAACTCAAATACATATTTCAGTTGACCACAATTCCACCTTCAAACAACTCTTGGGCAACGCTATAGCACGTGGTACGGAAAATTTTCCCGACGATTGGAGATGTTGTGGTAACTACCGCGCCTTCGACAACTGCACAATTCCGATCAGACACTTTATACCACACATCCATGACTGTTCCTTAGGACTTGCTAACGCTGCCGTTTTCTTTAATTTAAACCTGGTGTGCGCCTATTGTCACATCATGGCTGCTGAAGAGATATCCCGAAGATATCCGCCACACAGCCCCCCGGACTTTTCGAGTCCGCAGGGATGCGTTTTGGACTGCATGGTGCGGCTGAGATGTTTCTGCGTTCAGTGGATGGAGTGCTAAGAGGATTCCCACTTGCTTACGTCTGCGTCGACGATGTATTAATAACTAGCCGATTGAACAAGGGCCAATTTTTTCCCCCTCAATTAATTTTTCACCGTTTTGTGCAATGTGCTGACGAAATCAGCGCCGGTATACCATCAGAGTATTTCATTGGACTTTCTGGGACTTTGTGTCTATCAAACGGTTTCAACATCTCTGGCAAGTAAAGTTGAGGTTATCTTGACCTTTCCAATCCCCATTACGATTGCACTACTTCGCCCGTTCCTAGGCCTCCTCAGCTATTATCGGCGTCCCACCATTCATCGCGCACGCATTTTGGGGCCCCTAATCGACCAAGTCGACTCAATTACAGTGGGATCCTTACGTTGTTCTGCCAGATTTAGCTTCGTCAGTAGGGACCACGGATACATCGAACACCGCCGCCGGCTCAGTCCCGGAACACTCCGTAAGTGGTGGACAGCAGCCACTGTCTCTTCAACCTCGAAATATCCAGCCAGCACAGACCAATTACAGCACCTTCGGATGCAAACTATCGGCTATTTTTTCCTTCATCCGCTACTTTCGACATCTTTTGAAGGGCAAGCACTTCGTTGTGTAGACCGACCAAGGACCGTTAACATTTGCTCTTCTTTCCAAACCTGAGCAGTACTCGCCACGTGTAGTTAGGAATTTGGGCTGCATGTCACATCTACTTGGCTACACCATTGTTGTTGCTGATGCATTTTTGCACCCGGACGTCAATTTAACCCAGTCACCATCCCCATTTGATTAGATTGGAACGGTCATCTTGTAGCAGCGCAGTGTGGACATAAAAGACGTTTCCACTTGAAGGTCCTTAAAACTTCTATCATCCCTTTCTGGTACAAGCTGTTGACATTCTGTGCGACACTTTAGCTGGTCCATCTAGACCATTCTCTTTCATTGTTTATCCAACCCCGGCAAACGCTTTGTTTGACCCTCCACAAACGAATGCGTTCTCCACCGGTCCCGGCGGTGTACTGACTGAAAAAGGATTGAAACGCAGAGATGTAGTTAACACACCTGGCACATTTTTTCAAAGCGACGCCTCCTCCGGTTCGAAGCCGATCCACCCCCCAACAATTGTACATGCAGACTGACTCCATTCGGTTATTTTGCTTGTTGCCATTTGGCTGTACCTATTAGAATTAGATTAGCGGAAGCAGTTACCGAAATCCACTTGGAATATTGGATTGCCAATTTTAGTTTTTCATTTACAATCACCACTGACAAATTCACCCAGTTTCAGTCTCTCTTTGGTAACTTCACTCAGTTACTTAGTTGTTCACACATCAAGAAGGCGGCATACCACCCCTGTACTAATGGGTCGGTCGAACGTTCTCATCGACAAATGGAGACCTTCAAAACCTCCCAGTCTTACTCGACGACATGAAGTGGGCGTCCTCCATTTGTTTCGTTTGACGTTCGGTATACTGTTAAAATGGACATGGGCTATACTACTTCGAAATTAGGTCAAGGGACCACTTCGCAAACTCTATAAAAATTCATTTAACCCTCCACAGTTTAAGACCCAAGCACGGATTATACTTCGCGTCAAGCTCTTGCTTCACACCAACCCGCCAACATTAACCACGAGAACAAAAACCTCCAGCCTTGCCCACATGTAAATTTGTTTACATGCGGCTGGATGACAACACGAAATCACTACAACCACGATACCTCGGTCTGCACATAGTAGTTAAGCGCGACGGAAAACCTTAATAATTTACAGACCAGGATAATGCAAATCCGTGTACAGTGACCAGGTGGAACCTACTTACGCAGGGCAGGATGTCGTTCTACGTGAACTGGTGTTGGCTGCGAACAGCTAGTCCCGACACCCGTCAGTATCACACCCATCTGCAGCCCTGCCTCCCATGCTCCTGAGCAGTGCACCAGCCGTCACGAAGGTGCGTACACTGGCCAAAGCATTTGACGGATTAAGATACGCAGTATGGCCACTGAGCGTTTGGCCCGTTCTTGTTTGTTGTTTTCCTCTCATCGCGTGTTTTGTACGAGGCCAGTGACTGTTGCACGTGAATAGATTTTCAGATAATCTCGCTTAACAGTTCGAATGAACATACCAGTTATTCCACTTGGTTATCGTTCACCACTTTGGGATGTTTTCAACGTGATTTGTCAATAAAAACGGTAAACTATACCAAAAGACTCACCATGTCACGTAATCTACAAAAACTGCCAGCTGCCAAGCGACCGTCCTCATGCAAAAATGGCGTGGTGACAGCAAAAAAGATGGGAAATCGTCATATTCCACGACCAATACCTGTTGACTTCCTGCAAGTGCTAAGGAGTGAAAATGCGCTACTAAAACAACAGTCTTAAAAGCAAATTGCAGCACACCGCAGGAGAAGGATGACTCTAGGCTCTGATCATTTTCTATAACAGATTTAGAAGTTTAAATGGCAAAACTGCACAGTAAATACGAGGAGCCAGCTAAAATATCGTAACAGCTGGAACGATGGTTAGCATTTGATGAAGTGATATCTACAGAATTAAACGAACCGTTACTCCGTGCGGGTAAAATGTTGGGATTTAACGTGCCTGATAGGCTTAACGTTGTGGTCCTTGAAATGGCCTTAGGGAAAATTGATAGGGTGGAAGAACAGGAGAGATATCACTTAAAACTTCACAAAAATTACACCGGAAATCCTGTCCACTGTTGCCGCAGTTAACAAGCGAGCTCGTGACGAATGGATCTGTTGAAAGATAAGGGCAAGTTAGGCGCAGCACAAGTTTTCAAGTCCCTAGAAGCGTCTGGTAAAAAGGCCTCACTCCGAAAAAGAATACGAAGCACCAGTACCTCCCAAGTAGAAGGACTCATGTAACACAACCTGTGACCACACTGGATTGATTGACAAACTGGATTGCTCATGGAGCTGTCTAGATCAGCTGGTTGCACCTGGCAACCATAACATTGTCCGTCCGGATAGACACTGCATAACAAAACACATCTTGCTATGTTGACACCGGGTGTGTCCAAGTTTCTCTGGTTAATCCCACGGTTTTTGCCAAAAGTGCCTGCCTTAGTCACTGGCGACTTCTCTCGTCAATAAGGTGCAACCTATTCTGAATGATCCTCTGAGATTCAAAAGGGAAGTAAGACCCGACAATTTGGTAGACGTCGAGCGGAGTAGTAACAGAAAAGTGTAAGTATCACTTGAAGGTAACTTCCTCAATGAAGCGACCATTGAATCTCTAAAATCATTTGTAACCCATATTCCACAGCTATATGGACTCCCGGAACTTCACAAACCTGGATTTCCACTCAGGCTAATTGTCTATGTCTAACTCGCCACAACACAAAGTAGCTAAATGGCTCGCGAAGCCTCTGAAACCCATTGAAGGCCCAATTACTCAGTTCTGTTTGAAGGACAGTTTCGAACGCTCTGGCCTACTTGAGACAATGAATATTTGGGATAAATATTCATGGTATTTGATGTGCAGTCGCTGTTCACGAACGTTCCTATGGACGAATGCATCGAGTTCTTGCTTTCATATATTAGGGCGCACCACCTAGAAGTTGGACTTCTTGAAATCGGATTGGAACAACTACTACTGCTCTGCACTGAAAATGTAAGCCTTGTTTACCAAGGCAGCCTACAGACAGATTGATGGGGAGGCTATAAGTAGCCCGCTCGGCCCCATTCTGGCAGACATTTTCGTAGCAAAACTTGAGCAAAAAGTGGCAGGACAGTTATCCTCGGTGCAGTTACACAAGCGATATTTTTATCATCACAGACAATCAGCCGCCAGCACAGGGTTTAATTGACCGGATTAATTCTTTGTACCTAAACATGCACTTCATTATGGAAGGCGAGAATCAAAACAGTCTACCATCTCTGGATATATGCATCAGAAGAAATGCAGATGGTTCGATTCAACGAAGCGTCCATCGCAAGAGCACTTAAACGGGTCGACATGTGCATTTTGATAGCTATGTTCCCTAATCCTACAAACAAAGTTTGGTGCGCACTTTGTTTGATCGGGTCAGACGTATTTTCACTGAAGATACTGTGCAAGAAGGGGTGGCCATGTTGGAGACTATCTCAAAACAAAACGGTTATCGCAAAACGTTTATTGCAAGGTCGAAATATCCCACCGACATTGGAATTCGATCCGACACAGTGTCCGAAATGCCGAAATTCCTTCATCTTTCCTTCGAAGGTTAAGGTGTATTCCATTTTATTCATCGCCGTCTGGTTAGTTCTATCACAAGAACATACAGTTATCCCAGATCAGAACCTTCCGGATTCCAATACCCTGTGTGAAACAGCCGGTACCCGAGTCAGCCAAATCCAACGTTATCTATGAATATCGATGTAGATGCAGAGCATCCCACATAGGCGGGACTAAGCGCCAG
>LUCH01000162.1:310610-320675 GCA_013368495.1 Paragonimus heterotremus
TTCCGCGAAATTTAAGATCTGTTAACGTAAACTTCTGTTCCTGATGTTGTATTTTGAGCTATGCTGAAGGCGAGTCGCGAGTTTGACAGTAAATCTATTGCCATAAACTAGATTATATATTAGTGCAAGGTTCATCTTGAGACGCCTTAGCCGAAGAGGACCTGGTTCAAGCATCTGGCAGCGTTCTTTTCAGTTCAGAGATGACGGACTACCAACTAAACCTTCTGTGAATGCAAGCTGGAGACTTTTCAGATCTAGCCTATCAAACTTGCGCAAGTGACTATATACGAACGTTCATTACCCAAGTTGGGGTCGTACGCATAGCTAATAAAGGTGTAGTCGAGCTGCAGTAAGGAAAAATGAGTGCTTGATGTATCCAATCATTCGTCTAGTTTTAGCTACTAGGAAAGATATATGTGCAGCAAAATTGAATGAATTTGAGTAACGTATACCCAGGTCGCGGACTGAGTTGGCAGTTGAAGTGCCATGACCATCCAGCTTTTTAAAGTACTTTGGTATATGACAACCTTGTGCGAGGATGGTGAATTTGTTGCCTGAGAATTTCATCAGCCAAATTTGACACCATGACTCCAATGACATGAAGTCCTTTCGTATATTTTCTAAAGAAGAAGTGAGATCGCCAGAAGGAAAAGTGTAGACACGTTGGATGTAATCAGCGAATAGGAATAGTTTGTCATACCTGATAGCTTCACACATATCGTTTATATACATAAGAAAGAGTAACGGTCCCAGGACGCTTCCTTGAATCACTCCACTGGTGACTAGTCAGGACGTTGAGCTACTACCTCTTATTTTCACAGCTTGTGTGCGGCCTTCAGGGCATGGAACAAACCAGTTGAGCAATGGATCGCAAATACCAATACAAGCCGCGTTGATCAAAAGAGGCGTATGAGGCGCACGCTCAAAAATCCTCTGCATGTCTAACAGTGTAATAATAATTGTATTTCTTGAATCAGCGGATTTCCTACCATGGTTAAGAAAATCCAGCCAGCACATCGTGCTAGAGTGTTTACTGAAAAACGCATGCTGCGATTGGTTAATAACATCTTTCTATGATAAAGTTCAACCGTGCGACACATTTTACCCCTTTCAACACTCTGGAACAAACTGAGATATGGTTAAATGGGCGATGATTGTTCGCATCTTGTCACGAGCATCTATTATAGCGGAAATTAATTATAAAACTCCACTGACAAAGGAAGAAGCCTGATGCTAAAGAAGGTAAAAGGGGAGGAATCTCTTACCCTCTGTGCTTGTGGATAACAGGACGAATACTGTCGACACCAGAAAGATGAGGAGGTTTCACAACAACTAGTTGAGCGTGTATGTCCACCGCATCAACAGGAACATGACTTGAAGACATACTTTTATTTACAGGGAGAGTTGAAGGCAATGTATTTCCTTCAGTGTTTGGGAGAGCAGCAAAATAGGATTTGGAGACCTCGCCGGCTCCAACAGGATAATCCACGAGAGTCTTGTCCTGTAGGGTTACTATAGAGATAATGGGGTCTGTCATACATTTCCAGTGTCTCAATAACTGCACCAACTCAAAGCTCCCCTTTTCGCTGTTAGACGCACGTTTTACCTAATTTTAGTGGTGCATTTTGGTACAATACTCTATGGCATTGAACATTAAATGCATTTCCACAACACAATAAAAGTCGCACGTTTTCCGTTGAGGTAATTTAAGACTTTTGGGCCTGCCTTGCTCCTTTGGTGTGAGACTTCCACATTTACTGCACACAGTGCGATGTGTTGCTCTTCGCGGGATTGCGTGGTTCATGCAACACCTGAAGTTTTAATTAAATACTTCGGATAGAACACCAGGGTCAGACGGCATAAAAAATGTTATCTACTGAAACTACCTAAGCAGCGCTGAAAACATGTTCCGGTAGACCAATTTAATTTGGCGTGATGGCTGACATTTTACTGCTTTTAAGACAAACAGGAAGCTGACTACGTTGTGATCACTTCTCGGAAATCATTCCAAGAACAACAAGGCAGAAGAGGAAATACCTGTCGTGAAAGTGACATCTAAACTGTGGTCTAGTCTAGTGGGTGTTGAAACTTGTTGGCACCATCCATCCACTTGGACACATGCGTGGAACACAGCTTGATTTGCAGAGGCTGTAAAAATATTTCAACGAATATTTGGCCTCTTGAAATCTCCCGCAACTATTTTGTATTGTGAGGGCAAGATTGATACGAAGGCAGTCCGTTAATAAGGTTAGTCACGTCGTTATATTTGGCGTCAGGTGGTCTGTAGACCTACCCTATTGGTGACTCGCAGGATTCAGTTGACACTAATAGCTACAAGGAGTCGTCAGTTATACCGAGACTAGGCCTTCTAAATATGGCTGCAGAATATTGTTCCCTCAGGTAAACTGAACAACCTGCACCACTTCCAACACTGCAATCCCCCAGATAATGGCAGAGCTGAACAAGTGAAGCCTTGTTTCCACCGTTGGTACTTCCATCAAACACAGAGTGAATGTAAGTGCCCACCTCAGATCTAAGACGTCCGGGTGAAGTCTCGAGTCAGAAGTGAGGCGTGCGCGATATTCACTAGAGAATAGTGTCTTCTATTTGTAAAATATAGGTAAATCAACAGCATTTCATAAGCGCTATAAATCTGGTTCTTAAAATCATATCCTTGGAAAACCGACGCTTCATTACTGAAAATACACGACCTGCATACCGCTGCTTTCTAGCCGACTTACGGATACGATGGATACCACAGCCTTCACGTTTTACCTTAGACTTCTGTATGAAACGATAGCTTCAAACGCTTTCACTACAGCGTTTGCCGTTTACTTACAATGCAGCTCCCATGCAGTCTAAGAAATGAAGGTTCCACTTCACTAACTACAGTAGCTCCGAAAAAGATACACGCTTACTTTCTCATACTTAAATGTGCTCATATTTCAAATAAACTCCCGAATGAATTCGGAATCATTAACAACGTTAAGCGTTACAAACTGGGCTCGTACAGCTACCTTATGCTATCAAACACAATGTATAACCCCTAACTGTGTATCCTCTGTTGACCTTTTAGAATGTGGCCTTGGAACCATTGAGTCGTCAACTGCATATATCGTGCACACCCGTCCCTCCCACTGAAAACATCTTGCCTGAAGCAGTTTATTGCGTCTCTACCGTTTACTCATACTTCATCTCGCATTTGATTCATTACATGCTCACGAAATCGTTGGAAAATCAATACCATTCTATTCATACGTTTTATTGTGCACGCTCCATTCAGAAGGCTAGGAAATACTACATTAAAGCTCATGGTAAATCCAGCGGAATGACATAATATAGAGTTATACTTGAAACACACACACAAGGAGAATAAGCGGGACTATGATTAACATAAACCCTCTTCTCACGTGTTATATATATGCCCATTCGTAATAACCTAGTCACCCTGACAAGCCATCAGGTTATAATCGATAGTAGCCCGTGCTGACGGTTTATTTGACTAGCATACAGGAACTCCTCACAGAAAACTGTGGGAGAAAATACTCGTCTCGTTTACCTTACGTATCCGCATTAAAACAGTAATTCACATTTTGTGCTGTTTCCTCTGACTCAAACTTCGCTTGTTAGCCATCTAACAACCTATAAGTATTATGAACTGTGAATTTTAGCTCAAACATCGGTCCTATAAAGCAAGTTGACTCAGAACTCCGTACGGAATTCGGATTATCACGTGATACTCATTCTAGGGGTAACCCAAGTAATACAAACGTCTAGCTGTTGGTTACCCTGTTATCGCCAAGTACTACAGCAACTGCTTGCCATCATCATACAGTATATTAAAGAACACGAAAAATATTAATATCGCGTGAAGTTATGCCAAAAAATTTCACGAACATTTTTCGCCATACTGCATCTCATTATATTGGCGAATCAGTTAGAGGTGAATTAGAAGTGTTTCAAGAAATTTTATGGATTTTTACCATTGGTGTGTTGGTTTGGAAAAATGTACCTAATAGTCTGCGCACCATTTTGCTGCCTACATACATAATACAAGAAGTACAAAACGCAAATGAACTTCCTTAAAGTTGAGAAAGTGTTTGTGCGCCGTGTTCATATTCACGTCCTGATGGCCGTACCTGCTCCCTGTGAAATTTTCTAAGCCTGTGATTATGTTTGATCAAGACGACGATAACGCTGAAGTAAGATACTAATGTATTCAGTAAACTCTTATTAGTTTTCTTAATTGTTAGCTAGTCGTTCCAACATTTATCAAAATGTGCGACGTTCGCTTGCCGAATTTTATCGTAATGTACAAGAATCCTCGGGTAATGTGGACGTTTCCCAATGTTTCGCATCCACGATGGGGTCCTTACTGGAACATATATCACGCTATCTGAGGGCAATTTATCTGCAGCGATGATGAAATGAGTGACTTTAAATGCACAGAAACTGGTGCGGAAGATCCGGAAGGTGGTTTTTCTGAAGCTTGTGCTGTCGACTGCCTCAGGGATCGGGAAATTCCCAGTAGCCCTCTTAAAGTACATGTGGCATGACGTTTACACACGTTGAAGGAAAGAATACCGGGGGTACCCATTGATACGCAAACGTTGTTGAGGACGCCAAAATGTTTGCCCACACGCACTGTTTATCCGGGCGAACATGTTCATTTAAGGTTAGTCAAAGGCGTCATGAATGCTATTTTAAGCTGATGGCTCCACCATATGACGTCCTTTGGAATCCAGCTGAATGCGGATGGTTTATCGTCAACGAATACAGGGAAGCTCAAAGTATGGCCTGTGTTTTATCGCCTGAATGAGCTGAACGTAACCGGGCCTCTAGTAGGTGATATGTATGGGGGCCGCATCAAGCCGGAGAACGTCAACGTAAAGCTTTTGGCCGTATTGCAAGAATTACCTGATGTGTTATGTAGTGGCGTACTTGTCGACAATGTCCTCGCTACGGTTTTTCTAAAAGCAGTAATACGTGATACACCGGCTCCCTCGTACGTTAAACGGGTATGTGAGCACGATGCATACTGCAGCTATAATGAGTGCGGCCAACGAGGCGTATACCATGGACGAAAGTCGCGTTCACGCCGCAAACTGGTTTACTTCGAACAGACGCATCGTTTTGCATCACACTCCCTACACTCATCTCCCCGGTTGTGTTGCTACCGAGCGATATAGTCTTCACTTCTCCCATTGACTATATGTATTCAGTGTATCTGCGCGTTTCCCATCGTATGATTTATAACTGGGCATCGGGGTCAGTTCCCAAAAAAGTTAGGATAGGCCAGCAAGCCCACCGACACAGAAACGAACGTATTTTGGAATGCCAGAAGAGCCTATCTTGTGAATCATCTCGCAAATGCTGCGGACCAACATATTTTGGGACCTGGAAAGCTATGAATTTTCGACGGTTTCTGTTATACGTCGGACCGGCGGTCTTGCGGAATATTTTCGACGGTGGTAAGTTTTGGATCTTTTTAGATTTGCATGCGGCTATATATATTTCAGGTCACCTCAGGTTTGGTGTCACACGTCATGACATGGTAACGCAATGCGTGAACATATTTCGTCAAATTAGTGTAAACTGTATGGTCAGACAGTGATGGTATACAACACGCATTCGTTGGAAAACCTTGTGGATGATGTGGCCATGCATAGTTCACCTGACAGTATTTTTGCTTTTTTGTTTGATTCTTCCATGCGCAGAGCAAAATCGGTGGTTAATGGGCCAACGCGACCAGTAGGACAATTGTACAGACGTTTATCAGAAACACCATCCGCTTCTGTTCACGTCGAAGTCGTTAATTGTAATTTTGGTGCACCTATCCATTGTTCTTCTTTATCTGGATTTTCAATGCTTATTAAGGGTATCATTTTGTTCTGAACACTCATCCAAACGAATTCGCTCCAAGTAACGACGTTCCCTGTATAGTTGTCGATGAATGTACCTTTAATTTCGAAGATCGCATTACGAGTTATCGTCTTTTTACCGCGTTCCGACCTATCTTCGTTCACAGGTTTTCCTCTCATCATTTGCATGTTAATTGTCGACGCTTCATCACCAGACGTTCCCGTGGCAAATGCGTCCCGCATTTAAGCTAAAGGTTTGCCCTTCCCTTTCCAGTCACGTTTTGCTTCTGTACCCATTTGGCATTCCTGTAAATAACACGCCATTCAAAGATGAATGAAGTAACGTCTGAGATAAACAACATATACCTCATTTTGCTTTATCACCCATTACCTGCCACTTGAAACAGTTAATAAACTTCCACCGCGGATGTACAGAGCTGCAACTTTCCTGGAAGATGGTGAACCAATTTACGCAGCACCTTGTCCCACGTGGATAGACGGTGGAATAGCGTCATGGCCAAATTACCCGCCCCTTCAGTTAGCCGCAGCTGTGAGGGAACATTGGGTTTCCCGGCCGGACTCTGAAAAGATATCTCTCAAGGATATCAGCAAAACGGGTCATGATTTTGTGATTATGTCTTGTATTTTCGGACAAACAAGCACGTCGTTACGCCAAAAAGGCGGAGGTAACATCTGACGTATATTCTTATGATGTAACTGCGCGAATTGGAAAACGGGGTCAGCGATCTAAGCAATACCGATTAGCCCTAAAGTCCAGTTGGTTATTAGCAAACGTCCCAAGAAGCTTCTGTCCCAGTCACCATCCAAGGACTCCGACAACTGTTCGTAAGTACGTGCTACTAGCACCAAAGCTGCACCATGTCCGAAGTTCGTCGTGTAACCAGGTGGTTTCTCGGGAAAGCAGAAGTTTCACGTACTTTCGCCCTTTAGACAAAACACTCCAGGCATTGCTGTTCGCCGTCTGGGAATTCCAGCGTCCCACTTCATCATCTCTCTTACTGGAATGCCCGACCCAGTCATCCCTCCCATCCGGCCTCGTTCAGCCGCCCACACCTCACCTTTCCGTTAATTTTTTGGCAGTTCTCTCTCAAACAACCGCCCTTTATTCCCACGTCAACGTCAACATCGTTGCAGCTATTCACCACTTAATCCGTGGTGCCTCTGACAGCTTCGTCCCCACAAAACAAATCGGCTGTTCACTCTGAGCTGTCTAAAGTAATACAGTTGCTTCGGGAGTTGGCTAACGACATAGCCATGTTGAAGGAACGTCTCCAAAAACGCCTATTTTTCTCCGATTTGGAGGTTCAGGGTCAGGTTGTGCGCGACATACACGCACGTGCTCAGACCGAAAATAATGCGACCAGTCTCCGTGAACCGGAAACCAATGTTCAGATACAACCGTTTAGAAGAGTTGCAGCAAGTGTACGGCTAATAATTTGAGCACTGTTCGGTGAACCATCTGAAAGGAGGGAGTATTTCCTCTGCAGTGCTACTGCTTCGCCGTTTCATGAGGGAGGCCATCAGATCTCAGCTGGAAATAAAAAAATACTAATGCGGGATGAAAAAATAAAACCGCCTTCAAAGATTCCAGTCTACGGCGTGTGATAGAAGGTCAGTGGAATGTAACAAGGCAATTGTGTGTTTCACCGATATGGTGTCTCAAGGCCAAACCGAATTGGAAACAGCCATTTAGGCGCAAAAAGAGGTTTCTCAAATTTTGCATGAAATATTAAAATGCATAACACTGGACAAATATATAGATTTCATCGAATACAATGGTTAATAACATATATTTGTCAACGCATTTGTGAGAAACATGCTCAGATTTGCGCGACCATGAGAGATAATTACATGCGGTTTAGAGCAACAAACATGATATCCGTTGACAAAAGAAGACGCAATCAGTGTAAAAATAGCCACAGTTTACAACATTTGATTTACACATAAAGTAAGCAGATAGTTCGCCTGTTCCACAGATTTAGTCAAGGAGATGGTATGTTACACTAATTTACCTTTTACAAGGTTAGGTGAAGACGACGTTTCAAATATTTCAAGTTCACGCCGGGAAATACGTGCAAGTGCATTTTCGAAGTATTTCGCCGTTGTCTGACGCAATTTCAGTGGGGAAATGTTGAAATAATTCAGTTTGGGCGAGAGAATATTGGAAGTTCCAAAATCTGGCGAATGGAAAAGACTCCAATGCGGGACCTCGTTGATTGCACAAGGACCTCAAAAAGTTGAAAATCCAGCTAATAGCTCGACCACTATGGATTTTTGAGAGCCCGTTCATCGCGAATATCTTCCTTGCATAGCAGATGCTCGTGGGAATGAGAAAAAGAGCGCAATGTCATACATTGAATGGAAGAATGTGATGTAATCACACGTAATACGAAGATTAATGTGAATTTTTGGTTCTTTGCAGATACTTTAGACGATATTGGTATTTTTGTGTTATTCCGGTGAAGCATATAATATCGGCAAACAATTTTTGTGGCATTCAGCGATAATTGGGTAGCCAGCAACCACTTCTAGAATGATTTTCATGTGATAATCAAAACTCCGTACGCAGTTTTGACGTCAATTTATTGTGTAGGGCCAGTGTTTAAGCTAGAATCTAGATTTCATGCTACACAACAGTTACTAATGGTTGACGAGGAGGTTTCGAGGCAAGGGGACAACATGATATAACTTGAGATTTCAGTGGTTCCATTTTGTAATTTTGAAGTCAGTTTGTTTTACAGGGTCAATGTTTGAGCTATAATATATATTTCATAGCAAACAGTAGCTACTATTGGTTAGTGTGGAGGGTTTTAAGCAGGGTAGACAACTCGATGTGAACTGGGGTTATAATCAGGTTATATATGGCAAATGACGAAGTATTTCTTCCGCAGTTTCCTGTAGAGAACATTTGTATGTCAGTCAAGTAAACCGTCAGTACCGGCCACCATTAATTATAGCCTGATAGCCTACCAGCGTCAGCAGGTTAGTGCAAATGGACATATACATAACACGTGGAAAATTGTACATGTGAGATATAATCTTTTTTTCTTTTCCTTCTATGTACAACTCTACATAAGTGACGGACGTGAATAAAATGGTACGATTTCGTGAATGCACAATACATCAAATACAAGATGAGGTGTGAGTAAATGGTGGATAGTCAGTAGATAGTTTCAGGTGAGCTATTTTAGATGAGAGCCCGATAGTGGGGACGGGTACATACGTTATATGCTGCTGGCAGCTAAATGTTCTCCGGACCACATTCAAGAAGGTCATCAGAAGATACACAAAGTTTGAAGACAGACATAATGTTTGATGACGTAAGAAATCTCTCCAGGCCAATTTTGAAACACTGAATGCTGTTATTGGTTCTGATTTTATTCGGAAGTCTATTCCTATAATAAAGTTGGCTCGAATCTTTTTCTGAGCTAACATGGCTGGCAAAGTCGAACCCTTATTCCCTAAACTACATGAGGTGTGGTGCTCGGGATGAATGGCGAACGTTATAGTAATGGCGTTCGAGGGTATCAGTTTATACAGAGCGTAAGATTCAATTGTAATCTTTGTAACCTGAGCGTGTCAATACCAAGTGTTCGACAACGTTCACTATAGGTGAGTAAGAATGAATATCCTAATAAACTTTCGGCGAATGATCGTTGGAGATTTTCTCAAACAAGCCTATCGGATTTATGTAGATGGCAGTGAATGAGGGTGCAATACTCAAGTTAAGGTTGAGCAAACATTTTGTAGGCATCCAGCCTCGCATCCGGTAGACCGAGTGTCTTTTTGATACAGCTTATGGTCCTTCTAGATTTGCTGCCTGAAAGCGTACTTGTTCAGAGGAACTAAAAAATGTTCGACTATCACATTCCTAGATCTTGGTAGGATGTGGCGGTGTCAGTATGATGACCATCTAGTGAGATAGACCCATTGGGAATTTGACAACCGCGGTCCCGCGCTAAAGTCTGCTCAATTCTTCACTGGATTTTGGAATTTCCCGTCCTCCCTCGTCCAAACTGAATTATTTCAACATCTCTCCGCCCGACGTTCCGTCAAATAACGGCGAAATCCTTCGAAGATACATTTGCACGTATTCCCCAAGGTGACCTTTAAATATTTGAAACTGTAACGTGCGGTCGAAACCAGCAAGCGCGCACAGATTGAATTTGTATTGTTTATCCGG